>JAJHUR010089574.1:0-13954 GCA_027495735.1 Lutjanus campechanus
CTGTCTCTGGTTGCTTGTTGAAGATGATGTTACTTGTACCCATGTGGGTATGTGTGCAAACAGTGACAGAGCTGAAGAAAAACTGGCGATATCACCTGAATTTGTACATTGTGTCAAAAGTGTGTGTTTGTGTGTGAGTATGGTGTGCCAAATCAAGTAGTGTCAATTATATCTGTACAGCCCATGATCACTTATAGTATATTATTGGCTGGAGTGAACAACCAGTCTAACTCATAAGTTATTTTTCCCTCAAGAACACAAACTCAAAAGGAGCTTTATTAACCCTAATTCCTTGTCTTTGGAGCTCCACAGGGATGCTCTCTGGGGCCACTTCTGTATTTTTAAATGGTGATAAGCCCTTTTTCATTTAACCAGGAACCACCTGTGGGCAGCAGAAACAAACTGTGAACGCAATATTGACATATCATCACAAGCATGCCAAACTTGTTAGCCGCTTAGCCAATAATATTGTTTTATTTTATTTTTTTCTGGCTTTTTTCTGGCAAAAAACCCAATGCCCACAATCCCATATTAAAAAAGTGCATTAGAGCCATACTATTATGACTAAGACAGTAAAAGATACAGAAAAGCAACAGAAAGCACACACCTGCAACTTTGATCACTCCTTATCCTCATCTAACCCCTTTCCCATGGGCCTTTCTCTAAATTTGATGATACAGGCAGATATTTCCTCACAATGTAAATGGAAACAAAAGAAAAATTTACTTCATGTTTCTAACTGTACTGAGCGCTTCTTTCAAAGCTTTGGGCATCACCTAGCCTGCTCCGTTCATCCCAGCAACAGTGAATCCACAGATAAAATCTCTATTAAAGAGTAATTCCCCTGATGAACAGGAAGAGTTTGCCCTGTTTGCCAGCAGCGGTGCACGCTGATATCTGCGAATGGCAACATCATACATGCAAGAGAAAAGTAATTCTCTAAATAAAGTATAAAGGCTTATCTATGTTATATTTTAGTGTATTTATGTTTTTTTAGAATGTAGTAACAGTAAAATATCACTTTTCTATGTCTCCAGCCCCCCGACCACCCCACAGCTTCTTTTTATCTCCTCCTCTGCTCCTCAGCCGCTCTCTCATCCACTTGCCAACCAGTGATCGCCTTGTGATCTCGCTTAACTCCTGTTCCTGCAAACATAGCCACTGTCCCTGTAGTGCTGCTCTGTGGCAGCTCATCCACACGTTACAAATGTGTTTGACCCTCTGTGCAGCATTAGACAACACCCTTCTTTGTATTCCTGCTGCTTTTTTTTTTTCTCAAAGCGAAAGCTTTAGCCTCTCTTTGCTCCTGGCTCGAACACCTTTTGAATTGGCTGTTATTTTGTAAAAGTACAAGGTTCTGAATTACTTGTATTGATTGAGGATGAGTCTTAAATCCATGAAGCTTGATTGTATTTTTTTGTTCAAAAGATAAAAGATCAAAATACATAACTTTACTGGCTGATCCTCAGAAAAATTACACACAAAATTGTTCTTTTTTCCCCAATGTAAATAATTATTTTGCCAATAATAGATGATGTAGATGGAGACATCACAATTACTTATGCAGTAGTGATACCAGCTTAAATACAACTGCTACAAAAGCTGATGCTATTATAAAAACAGTTAAAACCTCAGCGTAGTTCGACAGCACTTAGTGGCAACCTGATTTCACCGCATCAACAGTAGGAGTGCAGTTGTTAGTGCTACATTAAGTTGGTGAAAATGTGACTGACCTTTTCCTCTCCCTGGTGTCTCTCTCTGTAATGAAAACTTTAATTCAATGAAACGGCCAAGGTCGATTCTCCCCTCTCTGCACAGCTCGGCGCTGACCTGTCATATCCTCTCATACCACCGCATATATAGCAGCACTTTTACACATACACACACGTGAACCGGTCCCCCCTAACCTCTCACATTCTCCGCACGCTCCACAGACAACGAACACATAACTGTATGTAGCACTGGTTCTGAGGTTAAATCGTCCTTGCACTGTGTGGGGCACTGAGGACTAACACATCTATTCTCCTGCTTCTTTTTCTTTTGTTCTTCACCTTTCATTTCTGTCTCATTTACACAAATTATTACGTCATAGCGACTTTCTGTGTTGGCTTAAACAAGACTAAAACCCCTGTTCATACATGCAGTAATTTCTTGCATATTGGGTCATGTGAATGGGAACAGGAACTGATATTCAGGCAAATCTGTACCCCCGAGCCCCTGTTCTGGTGTTGCCATTCACAAAGACCTCTTGCCTTAGTCTCCATTTAAACAGGACTAAATGTGGAGACAGTAACAAGATGAGCCGAATAAATTTCCATCCAAAAAGCTATTAAAACTTTTAGATATAATTGCCAATATAAAGTACATAATTCTCACCTGGGAAAAAGGCAGAAGAAAGGGCACGCAGAAATGAAAAAAAAAACTTACTATAAAAAGAAAAGAAAATACAACCTTCACATCACTGATTTGCACAGAACTAATCTTGTCATATGACCTCTGTGTTTGGCAAAATATGGGAGGTAATTTGAGGTGAATTTTTGCTTTACAAATTATAGATATGACCAGTTCAAATGGGATTATAATCACAGATGACCTCTGCAGTTATTACAAATTACTCCTCGTGTAGTCCTGCACAGAAGCTAGAAAAATAAACACAAACTCTGTCTGATGACAAAGCAGACATCCTGCTTGAACTAAGAGCTTCATTAGGATAAATCATCTTGGAACTATGAATGCTTCCACAGAATAGATGTTCGAATATATCATTGCAAACTTTGGCCTACTGGTAGTGCTAGATAAAAAAAAAATCAGGGAATCATAAGTCAATAGGAATGATCCTCTGTGCATCATGGATATCTGTTCCAAATGTCATGGCAATCCATCCAATAATTTCACTAAAAAAACAAAAATGTCAACATTTGATAAACCTCTCTCACAGACTATGAAGAAAGGATTTACTTCCTGCAGCTCTGTTACTCATTATCATTAGCAAAATTATTGCCAGAAACAGAGATTCAACTTTTCACTAAGAAAAACATGGCTGTGTTAACAATCAGGGTGGAAAATCAACACCACATAGCAGCCAAACGCCAGTAAACCTTGGCTGTCACCGGTACTACATCTGTTACCACAACACCAGGCATTCCTGCAGGTGCAATTCGCACTCCAGTAATCACTCTGGACGAATGACAATACAGTTACTTTCACATGTTTACCACATTTAATTATAACTTTGGACTGAGTTTGCTTAGACAGAAGACGGTGAAGTCTTTTGATGCTGATCACTATGCAAAATAAAGCAGGTTTTTCATAATTCTTTCATAATGTCTTGGCTCTCTGAAGAAATCCAGACAATTTCATACACAGTAGTGCCAATACTACTTGAATTTAAAGCATAACTTCAGTATTTTTCAACCTGGACCCTATTTTCCCATGGTTTTTTTTCTGAGTGACTAATTGCAACAACATTTTTTGTAAATTAGTCCAGTACTGAGGGGGAGCTCTACAGTAGGCAGAAGCAAAACTAACCTACAGAATAATCCCTGCAGGCAGGTGTACACCGTCAAAGTACAGAAACAGGACAGAAATCCACCAAAAATGACATGGCTCAACTTTCCACTGTTCCAACAATCCACCAACTCTCATTTGGTTGAAATAAACTCTTAGTTTACGGTACAAGGTTCACTCCTCTCCTCCACTCCACTCCTATTTTATGTTTGTCTAATGATCTCCATTAGAAGGACATGGATGTGCCTCCTGAACATAGAAATACAATACAGACATACAAAAATAAAGTGCAGGCAACATACGGCTAAAAGAACAATCAGAGAGCGAAATTAATGAAAATTTTACTTTTTAAGATCAGAGTTTGATGCTAATTACCAGACTACAGGACAGTATTCTAAGTTAGACCGAACCAAATGAGTTAATAACTCGTGCGAAATTTAGGTGCCTGAACCTTGTGGAAAATGCTTAACAGACACTAAAACATGGGAAAATAGGATCCAGTATGAAAAACATCAAACCTACCCTTTAAATCTCCATGTTTATAAGATCATTTTCATCTTCATTCATCCAAAACAACTAAATTTAACTGTAATCTACAGTAGAGAAAGGATCACCTTTGCTAACATGTGCATGTGACCATTGTGTGTGCATGTTTGTGTGTAAGGTTGATTCAACAATACAACCAGCCAGATCTTCCTCCTCCTCCTCCTTGTTAACCTCTTGCTTTTCTGTCTCCCCTCCCAGCGAAACATGAGAAAGATGATGAGCAGAATAGGAGGAGAGAGATGGACGAGTGATGTTCCCATTACTGCTCTGTTCATTTGAGCCCTGGAGGGTAAAAAAGAAAAAAAAAGAAAAAAGGAGAGCGAGCTGTAATAGAGCACTATACATTTCTGGACAGATGAGAAGAGTCTGAGTACTATTAGTCTGGGTCTGCCCAGAGGAAAGAAGGAACATTACAAAGCAGGGGGAACATTACAATTCACACACTTTTCATTTACAGTACATGGATTCAAGCAGCCGTATGAATTTATAGTTTCCTTATATTATAAATCTGTTAGCATCACTGTGATCTACATCTCCTGCAGGTGAAAAATTAATTGCCTTTTTCTCACATCTCTGATTTTGCATTCAGAGACAAGACACGACTGGAAGACAGATGAAAGGCTACTTGAAGGACGACGATTCAAGAGATACTGTCAAACCCTCTGATTGGCTCGACACGTGGCTCTTCAGGGGCCACGCACACCTCAGTGCGGATCGCTTTTCATGAAAAAGGATACGGAAGGTACTTTGTGTCAGTCAGTCAGCGGAGGAGACAGCGCTTTTAAAGCTGGAGGCGTCGGGGTCAAACAGCTTCAAAACGGTTGATTATTTTTAGAGCCAATTATGCAGATATGTTTATCTCCGTTTATAGTGAGCAGATGTGTTGAATGGTTGACTTTCATAGCTCTGTCAAAGCATAAATTAAAAACTATGTAGACATAAAGGCATGTTAAAAAAGAGACCAAAGGCTAATCATCAGAAATAGTTCAAAATGTGTGATTAGCTTTCACAAAATGAAATTAATGTGGATACACTGTTATGACAGATGAGTGAAGGGAAAAAACTGAAGATAAACTGTTGTATGTAAACTAATATTTACCTTTTTCGCTCTTGATTACTTTCAATAATTAGTTTACTTTTAAAAGGTTAATTCCAGTATTTTTAAACCTAGGCCCTATTCTTCTTCTTTCTTTTTTTTTTTTTTTTTTTTTTTCAATTTCTGGGATCTAAATGATTAACAAATACAAAAACTACAGGAACTGGTCCAGTCGTTTGCCTCAGCGGGCAGAAACAAGCTGCAATGGCTGCAATCCTCAGGGGCAAATGCACCAGTCCATACACGTGTCCACTAAAAGTGCTTGTTTTTTCCACTGACAGGACCATGTCACACTTATTTACATTTCCATTACCACTTGTAATGCGCTGAGCTGTGCCCCAAGATGGACCTTCTCTGGAGTAGGACCGAAGTGCCTCTATGTTTCTATGTTTAGCCTCAATACTTTTGTAGCTTCTAACTGAATCTCTGTGGTTTGACGTTTAGCTTATCTCATTCATCGCTGTTTGTACTTTCAGGTATCTGCTTTATTTTACTGTTTCAGGTGATAGGAGTCGTGTTGTGTTTCCTGGTTGTGCTTATAACAACAGAAAATAACAGGGGAATTGATAAGAAATGTTAAGAAATGTATTTAATCACCATTTTACAGCTGCTCGACTCAAGCTAAGCTCTCCATCAGTTAAAGGGATATCTTTAAGTGCGTAGCCCTGCAGTGGAAATGCACATTTCTGCCATGCTGGGCTGCAGCGCTGAGTCACGTAAGGTCAACACATGTGTAATGAAAATGGGTATAAGTCTGACAACATTCTGAAGGCATCCTTACAGAGATGTCAAAGAGGAAGTGTTAAGGCAGTTCAATTTTGGACCCAAATGCAAACACAACCAGGAGACTGAGAATGGTTTATGGCAGTTTATTGTGATTTGTAGATGGCAGGCTGAAGGCTTGACAGAAGTGGTCTGGATACTGGCTGAGGAGGGCTGGGTATGGCGGAGCAGAGCAGGCAGAGGAGCTGATGGCTGAACAATTCGAATCAGGTGGCAGAAGATGAGGACAAAGCTGGACGTGACTGGTTTTCTGGTGGAGCAGGTGTGGAGAACCTGAGGCACAGAGGAAGTGAATTAACTGACATCCAGAAAACACCAAAAATACAAGCTATCAAAAAACCACTGAGAAAAAGGTCTTGACATCTGTACTGCATGGAATACTGAACAATCTGGCAGAGTGTGGGTGTCTGAGCCGGGGTTTTATACCGCAGTCGCTTGATTGGTGTCGATGAGATGCAGGTGTGTTAGCAGGTGCATCAGCAGGTGCAGTCACTCAGGAGAGAACCAGTACGCCACACATGAAATGCTAGGAAGGGGAAACAAGGGAGAGGCAAAGCCAAAACCCTAGCAGGAAGATCCTTTTCTGAAAACCAGAAATAGCTCTTACATTGCTCTCAAATCACTCTTCAAAGCCACCAAACTCCATTGACCAAAACGGTAATTTTGCTGGTTAACCACTGCCTCCATTGGTTAGTTTGTTTGTGTTACTGTGTGACTTCAGTGAATCCAAACTAAGCCTTTAAACCTCTGAAGTCGCAATGCATTGAAGTAAAAAGTACAATATTTCCCTCTGAAATGTAAAGTTTTATCAGGAAATATCAAATAATCACAATATGTAAATTCTTTGTCACATTAAAACAATAACAAAAGACATTGTTTGATGATGTCATGAGGTTGCGTGGGATCATGGGAGGCGTTGTCTTCACTTTTATACAACCACTACATCTGACAAATTTATTTATTCACGTTATCTTTAGTCACATGTGTCGCCTTTGCTCCTCACTCTCTGACATATCTGGCGTATCACGTTTTCCTGGAGTTATAGCAACTAGCAACTAGCTAGCAACAACTATCAGGAAACACACTGCTACCTTGAATAAATTACAGATTTACAGTGTCAACATCGTCGGAAACATTTGGGATACTGTAAGTACCCAACTCAATAAAATATATAACATATGTATAGCTTTTTTTTAGACTTTTAATGCAGAAATCTTATATACTGTAGCCTTAAGTTAATGTACTTTATTTTCCACCACTGTCTATTGATAACAGAGAACAGTTTTCTCTTCTAAATATGTTTGATAAACCTGTGGGTTTGGTTACAGCTTGTTCAATTTACTCATTACTTGTGTTCCTGCCAAACTGGGCTTCATTCTGGCATCACCAGATCTCAACAATGAGTGACAGGAATGATGCTAAAACTACTAAAATAGTATAACAAAAACAAATTTCCTCTTTGAAACAGAATGGAAACAGAGAAGCAGAAACACACACGAGAAAACACACACACACATTTCAGTTTTGCATACTTTTAAGGCACTGACTTACATAAACTCCCTCCCTGGACGGTTAACCTAACCCTGACCCCAATTACTAACCTCAACCCCACAATTAAGAGAGTAACCACTTTACATCATGCTGAATGCAGCTGCAGTAAAAATCAAATGGGGACGCCAATTTTGTCCCCAATTAGACATGCTGTCCCCAGTCAACTGGTCAAAATTACCCCAGAAACCACTCACACGCACACACACATATATAGAGCAACAGATACGTCCAGGTATATCATGGGAAACCTCCCATGGGCAGGGTTTAGCTCGACTTTCATTTTCTAGCTATTGCATAGACCCATTTTTTGTTCGCGGGGTTGCAGGGCACAGGAGATGGGGAGGGATGTAGAGCGTGAAGTCATTTAAGTGGGTTTGGGAGTCACACTGACAGTCTGCAGACCTCACAGAGATATTCATTACCTCTCCTACACCCACCTACACTCTCATAGAAACACACTGTCCCTGCTGCATGTACGGAGACATGCTTTAACAGATTCAGTCAGAATAAGATATTTCTCTCCTGTGAGTTTGATCATTTGACTAGAAAAATGAAGAATAAAGCATTTGATATACTTATTGCAACAGAACTAAAGCTGACCATGGTCATTAGGAGTGACCTTTATAACTTTTTTCCAGTGATGAATGATGAGATATTACCCAGTAGACTACTTTGAACTCTTGTTTCAGCTTTTTACTTTTTTACTCAGCATGCTTCCAATGTGTTCCTTTAACACCAGGGTGATTAGCGGGGACATTTAAAACTTTTCTTTTCTGTTTTTGTCTGGTTTTAATTATTTTATGTAGTTAGTTTGATTTTGAATGTTGTTGTTTGTGTTGTACTTGTCTGTCTTTAGTCGATTATACACGGAAAAACTGAGTCACGCTGTAAAAGGCCAATGTTGTAAGTAGAATGACAAATAAAGTAAGAAATTCTTTCAATAAAAATAACAGAAATTGCAAAAACAATCAAAGTTTTTTATGCAGATGTCGTTGCATCCTGATCAGTCATATACAGGGGGTCTTTTTTTCTGGCTCTAGGGTTGTGTATCATTTGATTTTTTTGCAATTAGTGTGGATACCAGAATTTCAAAATAACAAATATACCAGAAGTTATTTTTACTTTGTAAAAAACAAATAGTTTTTTCTATACAATCATTTTCTTATTTAATAATCTAATGTGAATAGTTTTTGGCACAATATTGCAGAAATGCAATTTAATATTCACAAAGATGAAAATAAGAATCCTTGTTTCGTGTTTTTGCTACCTTAAATTGAGCCACTTACATCTACAGAGGAAGCGGGTCCTCTGTAGTTTCTCCTACATGTTTGGAAGGGGAGGGTGACATGGATTGTTTACATTCTGCATGATCGATACGCCACTAAATCCTTCACACTGTTCCTTGAATCAAAACTATCATGTGTCGGTTTGTCACTTTGAGTGACCTCTTTTACATCACACATAGTCATTCGAGCCATTGTTAATATAAAAATATTGATTAGTGCAGTTTTAACATCAAAACTACCTTTCAGCTCAGTTCAAATGACACATTAAAAATTAATTAAAACAAAACAGCTGCCCAACAGATCCTTCAGTATCAGTTTAATTTCACCAAAGCTTTTTGCTGTAAGTTATCATTATAGTGTAAAGGTTGGTTGCACAGTGTAATGGCTAAAGATTTATGCACTGATTGATACTTCTTTTCTTCTTCTACATATATAGTGGTGACTTTTTTTTTGCCTTTATTACAGAGAGCAGCAGACAGGAAAGGGGTTAGAGAGTGAGGGGGGGTGACACGCTGCAAAGGTCCGCAGGCTGGAATCAAACCAGGGCCGCTGCTGACGACTGATAGCCTCAGTTCACGGGCCACATGCTCTACCAGCTGAGCTACAGGTGCATCCAACTAATCTCTAACACCAACCCCTGCTGTAGTTACTTGTTTGTGCAAAGCAATAACATTGCTCGGTGCATATCATTACAATAGCATTTGCTTGTTCACAAATCCAACATAAAATGGTGGCAAATTCCATTTGCCTCTTAACTGAACATGCTTCTTTCTTCTCTCTTATGTCCAAAGAGCCGTCGATCATTTCTTCATGTAGCGATCCAGTTGTCTTTGCGACAGCGATACAAACAATACCACTTGGAGACACTTTCTAGTCAAAGAATAAGTAAAGACGTTCACAAATCTTATGTGAGGTGGCTGGTAGCTCAGTTGGTTGAGCGTCTGTTACCTTACCTGTCTTCACTTCAGCTGTCCTATCTAAAATAAAGGCAAATCTTATTTGATACAAGCTTTTGGTACTTGCAGACACATTTTGGTTGGTACCCAAAAGTACTGAGGAGACAGAGTTCTGGATTGCAGTTATTGGCTTTATCCTCTCAGGTCAATTTCTTGCAGAGAAATAAAAAACTTCTATGAGATAAACAGGAAGAAGCCTCCTGAAACAGACCCAGACATACCGGCAGTGCATAATGTGATTACGGTGAATTAAAGAGTATTAAACGCTGCGCTGCAATTACTCCCTTACTGTGTGAGCGTTTGTAATAGATGAATACATCAGGCTTTATTTAAACGCAGCAAGGCGAATGGCTCTCTCATCAGAAATGAAATCAGCATGAATAAATAAGTAAACAAACAAGAGCAGCCGCGCTCTGCGGTGATGAGAAGCGCCCGCTCGCTGGATATTAATCGATAGCAGCGGTTTCCAGCTTCGATCTGGTGTTGTTTAACAAGAGGAGAACAGCGGCGGGCGATTAGCGATTTCAGATGAATCCTGCTAAGACTTGCTTTTGTACATCTGTCTGGCGTTCTGTGTGGTTGAATTTTAAGTATTGTTCACACTCAATTGCTCTCCGGCTTCTTTTGTTCACTTTTTTCTGTTTTTTTCCCCTTCCTCTTCCCCTTGTTTTCTCTTTGCCTTGTTTCACCCATTTGACGGCCTCCTTCCTCTGTGTGCTCTTTGTTTTCACACCTTCCCTCTCTCCCCTGTTGTTGCCGCTGTTCGGCTTGGTTCCTCTTATCACCGTGTTGTTGTATCAGGTTAGCGGTCGATGGCGTGAGTTGACAGCAGACAGGTAAAGATGAATGGAGTCCTGGCTCGGCTCGGCGGGCGAAAGGCGGCGCTTCGCACACGGATCAGTGGCGGTGCTAATTCAGGCATAAACAGATTCAAAAGCACACAAAGAAAGTTAATGAAGCGTGGCTGATTGGACAGTGCAGACAGAGTCCCATCTCACACACACACACACACACACACACACACCGGTGATACCAGACAGAGAGACACATGCACACATTACAGATATAAAAAGGCTGGCAAGTGTGCAGCTCTCCACCGGGGCGAGTGCATGTTCACCTGTCAGAGCTTCACGGAGAGCTGAGCAAGAGTGTACATCTGTCTCAACCTCCACCTCCTCTTTCTCTTTCCTTTCCTTTCCTTTCTTGCCCTCTTCTCCTTTCGCTTTCCTTTTGTGGTCCTCCTTTACTTTCCTATGATTTATTTTCCTCCCCTCTTTCCCCCTCTCCTTTTCTTTCCTTGCTATTGTTTTCCTGCTCCTTTCCTCTTCTGTCTGTTCTTGTTTTATTTTCCCTTCGCTTCCTGCCCTTTGCTCTCTCTTTTTCTTCTTTACACCTTTCCCTTATTTTTGTTTCTCCTTACCTGTGTCTCATCATCTCTTTTCCTTTTCTTTACTTTCTTCTCCTTTATCCTTTTCTTTCCTTCACTTTCATCTCCTCTCCCCCCCCCCCCTTCATTTTCTTGCCTCTGCTTTCTTTTCCTTTCATCTTTTCATCTTTCCCTTCCTTGTCTGTTCTTGCCCCTCTCTTCCCTTCCTTTTTTCTTTCCCCTTCTTTCCCTTTGCTCTGATCTCTTTTCTTCAGTCCACATTTCCGTTGTCTCTCATTTCTTCCCTTTCATTTACTTTAATGTCTTAAACATCTCCTCCTTTACCTCTCCTTCCCTTCTCCTATATTCTCCCCTTTTCCTCTCCTCTGCCCATCTTTTGCCCTTTCAACTCTTTCCTTTCCTCCCCCTCTTTTCCATTCCTCTCCCTCCTTTTTCCCCCTTGTTTCCTCTTTTCCCTCCTCTCTCTCTCTCGTCTCATTACATCCGAACCAGTGAGTGTGGTTTGATCTCTGCCTGATGGTGATCTCTCTCCCTGAGCGCTGACAGGTGCGATGGGCTTCACATCCTCGGCTCGGCGCGCGATGACTCAGGGAGAGTGATCAGAAAGTGCGATGTGCTCCCTCCTCTGTAAATGAGCGGGCTTGGATACATGGAGAGTGGAAACGAAACAAGCAAGTGCAGGAGAAGACAAGGAGACATGAAAGCGAAGGGAAAGTGAATAAGAGTGTATGCATGCATGCATGTGTGTGTGTTTGTGTGTTGGTGAGAGGGATTAAAGTCTAACCAGGAGAGACAAAGACACAAAATTACTTCAGTATCTCTTTCAGTGAGTCAGAGATAATTGAAGTTCACTACAAGTTGTGTAGAGTTGTTTTCACACATCAGTATCTGTTCTTGTTACACTGTGCAGAGTTTACATAGAAACAATAAAGCACCTTTGAGAGTGTCTCTGTTTTGGCTTTCCTTTCAGAGTCAGGCTGACAATCACACTGCATGAAAACACACAGCTCCCTCACTCATGTTGATGGGACCTCTGTGTTGGCCAGGGTTGGGGAGTAACAGATTACATGTAACTGGATTACATAATCTGGATACAAGAAAAGGTAACTGTATTTCATTACAGTTATAAACAAAAAAAGACATAATCAGATTACAGATACATAAGACTATAATTTTAAAATAAAGAACGATTCACTGCCATGCACAGTGCACACACAGCTGCCAAGTCATTATCATGGCCTCTGGTGAGAAAATGCTTCATTGGGTAGAAATGAAATGGAAAAAGTCATTTTTTTGTCTCTAAATCAATCAGTCAATCAACGAAATGTGCACAACAAAGGAAGGAAGAGTTGGAAAAGAGAATAAACCTAACGATGAACATAAAACACTTAGAGCTGTGACAATTAATCTAATCTATTCCAACTGAATTAATCTGCATCTATTTTGATGACTGCTTAATCATTTTGAGTCATTTTGTAATTTGGAAAAATTCTCAGATTTCAGCTCCTTAAATGAGAAAAATGTTCAACACATTAAAAAAAAAAGTAATTTAAAGAAAGACTTATGACGTATGGACACACATGCGTCTCACAGCGTCTTTTTTCCAAGTGGCCACATGCGGAAAGTGGTCTCTCCTTATTGGGTAAAATAAAAAATAAAAAATTGCACTGTAAAAATAAAAAGAGAGAGAAAACTCAAAATTTTCAATTTCACCTTACTTCAATAAACTGTTTTGAGCCCAACTCACACTCTTAAATTGAAAAAGTTTTACCAACTCATAATGTTTTATTTAGACAATTTATTTTACTTCTTTAGATAAACTTGAATCTTTGAGAATTAAAATCAATAAAATGAAAATGAAGTACTTTTTTTCTCTAAAACTCAAATATTCAAGTTTACCTAAACAAGAAAAGTAAATTATCAAAAATATACATATATAATTTGGCAAAACTTTGTGTTTGAGTTTGTGTTTCAAAGCGCAAAAATCTAGTGAAGGCAGTTTCACTCAGAAACAAGGACACAAGCCCAAAGAAGACAGCACTGTTGCTAATTTTAAATGTCAGTATCGCCAACAACACAATAGAGGTGTTGTCACTAACTTTTCCATTTTGTTTATCTTGTCAGACATTTTTCATTCATTAAACAAAGAACATCTCAGTGCAGCATTAGAGGAGTTCCTGTTCGCACTCGTTCAACTGTCTGACAGTAGAAACAATTAAATCTGTAAAACACAGTATAAGTAAAACTGGGAGGGAACAGAACAGACGTTTGGCTGTCTGTGACACAGAAAGTAAAGTGGGAGAGAGATGTTGCTCAGTGAGTCTGCAACACACGCCTGAAACTCACTCTGGAAAAATTGTCCTTGTCTCTAGAAGCAGGGATACTGTCTTCCCTGTTTTACACATACACACACACACACATACAAACACACACACGGGTAGAAGACTCTATCAGTGTTGTCAGTGGTGGTTTGTGCTGACTCAGATAAGGTACACCCATCTTATCGTCTCCCTTAAAGCACAAACTTGTCCACATTCATCTGCTCTGCTCAGCGCTGATCTCTCTCTCTCTCTCTCACACACACACACACACACACACACACACACGCTGTAACACACACACACTTCTCTTGTGTGAGAGATGACCTTCCACAAGCTTTACTTATCACCTCTTATGTGTTGATAGCTCTCATCTCTGATATCGGTTCACATTATCAGCCGGTAAAAATTGACTTTGCGATGTCTTGATCAATAAAGAGGCACAAAATTAATTTTCTCCATCTTGAGAAAGTGGGAAATGTCCTAAAATGAAATCTAAAATAACACTAAATTCACTTTTTTTT
>JAJHUR010089574.1:14293-25855 GCA_027495735.1 Lutjanus campechanus
CCCCAAGATTGTGAATCACAGAGATCCTTCAGCATTCACGCTTCAATGTGCACCAAAAAATAAGCTGATGGGTCCAGTAGTATTCGAGATTAGCTCAAGATGCAGGTCCCTTGATCACACATATGCATGCATGCATGGAAATGAGTGATAACCAAAACCAGCACAGTACAGGTATGTGAGAAAAGATATAATTTCATAAAAACACAATGTGGATGGATGTATTATTTCCTGAGATCTGGGGTTATTAATTGCAGCAGCTGTTGGTGTAGATTAAAGATGAAATTTATGTCAAGTGGACCCTCACAGCCACAGTACAGCACTTTTACTGTAATTATGGCTGGTCGTGTGAGCGAAACGGTGCTACAGACATTTAAAAAAGAGTTATAGAATGTGACGACGGTTTTATGAATTCTGGATGATCACCAGATGTCGTATCTACGCATTAAAACATCTGAAAATGGGTTGAATGTGAGGTCTATGTTTTTATCTTTGCAGAGCAGTTTAACACTTTCAGTTTTATATAATAAATCAACACATTCTGGAAGCTGCAGGGTGAGAACGTAAGTGGAAGGTCACAATGTCCTTCCCCTCTGACTTACCACCGCTCCAGAGATCGACCCCTGTGGGAAACCGCAAGCTCTTTACAGTTATACAGGAGGAGAGAATTTCTTAACTGCTGGTTGTGTAATATTTAAAGATTTTGACAACTTGGAATAAGAATCCAGCTGTCCTGAGGAAGCATGTCAAATGCATTGTATAACAGGAAATCAATGTCAAACCCGGAGGCTAAAAGTTGTTTGGGTTGACATTAGGCCTGTGTGGCAGCCCGGTGAGACACGGGGGTTTGTATCTTGAGCGGCTGTGTTCGTCTTCACCTACAAAACAATCGCACAAATTTCCCCTGCCATTTATTGACTGATGCTTACAAAAGAATTTCTATCAAGAATAAGGATGAGTAAGAGACAGAGTGTGTCTCAGTGTGTGTGTGTGTGTGTGCGCAGACAGAGGATGTCTGTGGTCCTGATGAAGGTCGCTGTGTCCCTGTACCCACTGGGTCGGAATCATCGTTCCAAATTTCTAATAGTCGCTGCTTCCTCGCTGATTTCCTCAGGGGTACAAACTGAAATGGACTTTGCTCAACTCAGGAAACATCATATGTCTTTTTTTTTTTTCTTCTTCTTCTTCTTTTCTCTTCCGGTCTAACGGCGCTCTTTTAGAGCCTCTTGCACCAAAGTCATATATATGTTTTGGTCTGCAGACAATATTAATCATTCACTTGTCTGCACACCCACAGTGTTATTATTGTTTGTCATTGTTGCTTTTGTACCATTTTCTTTAAGCTACAGGCAACAGTCTGGCAAGTCATCATACTTAAAACTGCAATAACGGATTGTTTTGGCCACTTGGGACACCAGAAAAAAAAAACGAAACACACAAAACAGACATGCTATCACCTTTTAGGTTGAACTTAAGGAAACAGTTGCCTGTTTACACACCCTGCAGCTACAGAGCAACATTAGCATTAGCATAGAAGCCCAATATTCAATCTCATTTTAGCTTTGTTTTGGTCTCCCCCAATTCCTGATAAAAAATATCTGTACCATCACATTTTAAATGCTCCACGTTTACAATCTAGTCCCTAACTTTATCTGTCTGCTGTTTGATGTGGGACAGGTGGTGTGCAGTCGGGTTTTAGAGCCTGTTGGCTGAGAAAAAAAAAGCTGCCTGCTGCTAAAACACCGCTCAGTGATGAACCAAAGATACATCACAGAGTGAATGAAAACCGTTAAGTTGTCAGCTAAAGCCCCACAGAGCCGAGGGAAACTGCAGAACACAACAAGAGACTGTCAGAATCAGACGCATTCTCACCTACTTTTGCATTGATACCGATATTACTTGGTTTTGGACGTATCTGCAATATCCTCATAAGAGTGAAAAGCAATATAGAGGCAAACAGAAGAGAGTATGAAGCAGCTCCACTCAACATGCCCACTTGCTTGCTGTGAATTCCTCAATCGGACCTTATGCAGACTTTGTATGTCTGAGCTGGCAAAGTAAAGTTTCAACTCATCCAGACATTTGCATTCACACATACAGTTCCTCTGGGTAATGTCTTGATAATTTCAGGGTTACACTGCATGTGTGAGAGGGACTATGGTCTAACCTGTTGCTCTTTATTTACTAACCCCCCTTTAAAACATGCAGTGCAACTCTGCACTCGTTGCGTGGTGTCTAGCTGCTTTGACTCTTATAGCTCGCTACTCACTTCTTTCCGTTGATCATTTCGTTTTCATACAGACCATCTGCCAATCAATATCAGGCTACATGAGTCTAATAGTCTTACCTCACGTTTTAAAGCCTTGTGATGTGAAAACATTGGATTTTCACACAGTCAGAGAAAGTAAAATTGGGTGTCCAGTGATAAAATCCCAGTAAAATCCCAAGTCATTTAAAAACACTGTAAATTTCATCAAAGTTAGTTTTGTGGTTACTCGGTTTGTGTTGATATTAATGCAAAAACTGTCATCATTATGGATGAGTCCACCCCTTCCTCCTTCTGCACACTCTGCAGGTGTCACCCCTCGCCTAAACCATATGGAGTATTTTCAACACGTCTGGCATGCACAGCCTGCTGCTGTGCACTACATGTGTGAAAGGGCACATTCGGACAGTGTCCCAACCTGATTCATAGGATATTGTTCGGAGTTAATTTGTGAAAAAAAACCTTAAATCATTCAACACTGTGACTGTCAAGAAAATAAAACCAAAAAAGTCAGAGTGTCTAGTCCTTGCAGGCTTCTGTAATCTTAAGGTCTTTAGCAAATGACATCAAAAGCAGGGCAAAGATCAGTAAGTGAGCTAAGAATGAGGAACAAAACAGGACAAGACACGACATAAAAGTTTAAGACAGCAGACAGATGAGTGAGTAGAAAAGGCCATCTGCAAACTCCGCTGTCCCTTCTCTGACTGAGAATCCATCACCCGCTGATACGTTAAAAAGGGTCAACAACTTTGAAAACCACAAGTCTGCATCAATAACATCCTCACTCATATCTTTCTGCCTTCTCTTCTCATTTGGCGGTCCTCCTCCAGGATAGCAGAGGGCTGAACCTCATTTCAACAGAGCAGGAAAAGACTCAGAGAGGGGGAAAAGATCTGGCTGATAATAAGGCTGCTCTTGGCTACTGGGTCAGGAGGGTGGGACTGGTTAATTAGAGGGCTATGGTTTTGGCTTCTGTAGCCTGCAGTGTGTGTGTGTCTGTGTGTGTGTGCACATGTCTTGTTGGCAGACTGGAGAATGTCTGTTCGCACGCTGTGATGTGATGATATGGCATGTGTGTGTGCGTTTGTGTGTGTGGCCTGGTTCCTCGGCTGTTCCGTCGGCAGATCGTCGTGGGGTTTTGTTAATTTGCTGAGGTAATCATTGCCAAAACACCCCAGGAGCTGTCACCTTGGAAGGACAAGAGAAGAGGCGACAGTGTGTGCTTTATAGTGTCGTTCACAGGACGTCAGCAGGGTGACACCCGCTAATCACAGCTGCGGCTTTCATCTGATGACCTACGGCGTCTTTTCACACAGAAATCAAGATCCTCCGAAGAGCTGATGCGTTTCTCAGACGAGGTGGCGGCAAGCACAGAAGACTTGTTGTTGCTCTGTGTTTCTGGTCGCGGCCGCGTCCTCCTCCGACCGATGATATATAGGCTGTGTACGCACAAGCCAGACCTGGATGTGCCACACTGAAATTGCTCCCCGAAAAACTCATTGAGAGACTGGTGCGCCTCAGGATTGGAGCCTCTGGTCTAATAGAGATCGGTGACAGTTTGGAAGGGATGAAAAATCAGGCTGATCAATATGAAGCTGAGGAAAATGCCACATGAGCTGCATGACGTAGGACCACATCATCATTCTTCAACCCTGTCGTTTATGTACAACTAATTTGTATTTCAATTATGTTATGGTAAGAAACATAATCACTGCCAGTATTATGTTTTTTGGAGTGAACCAAACCAGAACATGAGCTTCCAAATCTTACTTATAAACATTTTGTTTGTTTAATTCATACAGACAAACATTTAAGAAGGTTTTGGCTTTGACTAAATGTAATAAACAAAGAATGGGGACTGCCCATTGTTCTGACAGCCCTTTATTCTGAAACCCAAATAGTACACACTCTCCCTGTAGTGAACAAAGGTTAGGGTTATGTGTTACTGAGGGGAGAGTGTGTCTTTTTGGAGCAATGGACCTTCACAGCTATGGGAGTTCGGAGGTCAGGGTGGTTGGAAGGTCAACAAAACATCCCTCCTCGTTAACCTGCCGTCCCCCTTCTCCATCCCATAGTAGAAGAGAGAGTGCAGGAGCAGAGGGGTTGTTTAGTTGACCGTTAACCATGGATTTCGTCAGCCAAAATGATGACTCTCGCTAACAGATTTCTTAAGTGTAATTCCCAATGTAATGCTAATGCTTAAAAACTCCTTGACTTAGCTTAGAAGTTCATCTCCATCTGGCTTTTTAATCCTTCCGACACATTTTAAAACGGGAACCCTGTGAGTGTGCTTTAATGTAAAGTTACTTAACGGACGCATAGATGATATAATGATAATGTTAAAAGACAGAGGCTAAAGTTAGCATACATCCCAAAATGTGTGACACGTGTATGAGAGGCAACAGATATACACTCATTAACGTGGGAAAAGGAAGTGTAGGGATTAGATTAAGCGCAGCGGACCTTAAGACGGTCACCCAGCCAGACCAACCGGACAGCGATCACCTCAGGGCAGAGAGCCGAATGAGAGCTAAGCTAACCCGGTTTGTATATGTATATCATTGTCGGCCCACTTTGTTTCTGCACCTGCCCACATCCTCCTCCTCAAACCCCCTCACTGGGAGCAAGCTATCAGTTTGCAAATGCAAATGCAGTGGCTCATCTCAACCACTCTAGTAGCGTAGTGTTCAGGCACAGCAGGCAGCTGTTTTCAGAGAAAAAATCCACTGTACACAGCCTGCCCAGCACTGAACAGCGGAGAGACACAATTAGTGACTAGCTGGTTAACAAAGTGGAGCATTTAGGAGCTAAAAGGCCAGATATTTCCCCCAAGAGAGCTAAAGGAGAGTGAAAACTTTGATCAGGTGAACACAAATACAACTTCTAATCAATAATAATGTTGCTCCTCGTGTAAATAAGCAAGAACCTGCTAATAAGTTCCCCATGTCAACTTTACGTCCAGATGAAACAGCATTTTGAGAGCATAGTGTCCATATCATGATGTATTTCTGAATCAAACAGGATCGGCAGGCGGGACACAACATTTGGAAGAATTTGATTAGAAAACTGAAAAGTGGGCACTATTGCAGATATAAGGCAAGTGAAATGTTGTGGATTTAATTTAAATGTTAATGCCACACGCTTCAAATCACCACAGACTCTTTCTGTATTAAACTGAGACCATGATTTTTTCCTGGCTTTAATCAAGTGCTGCGAGAACCTAAACATGACCATAAAAACGTTTAACAATGCTGTAGTTGCAACGAGCAGTTATTGTATTGTGAGAATTGATATTATAGGAAAAAAAAATTTGCAGTCATCAGTTGCAGCAATGTTTCCTCATTATGTTGATAAAAATTTAATTAAAGCATATTTGCTGTTGCAAAAAAAAGGAGATGGAGTTGTATTCTTCAGTCATCTACATTTAATGACATAATTTGCAGAAAAATGACATAATATTAAACTTATTAAAGAATCAAATGATACAAAACTGAGGAATAGAGCATTATATCTGTAATTTGTATGAAAAATTGGTTGTTAATTAAGATGCAATCTGTTTCATTGTGAGTCACTTTGCTTTTGTTAAAAATTCCCTGACAACCAAAATTCTCAACTTTACACCCAGAAGTGATGATTTACATCAAAGCGTTTGTTCCGGCTGTTTTGGAAAGTGAAAAATTCATTCTTAAGAGCAAGACGAGGAACTTTTCCATATAGTGAACATGCTCCGGCCTCCATCTGTATTGTTCTGCCTATTTGATTTCCCTCTCCCTCGAAACAGATTTGAATCGGCGGCTCGGTCTGGATCTGCGGCTTCCTGAATGGCCGAGCTCATTCCCTTCCCAGAGATGGGAGTGATTGCGGGAAGTGAGCCTGAAGATTGCCGAAGTAATTAACGTTCCTGCTGGCTGGCAGATCCAATCGTCTCGTCTCGGATACGAGAGGAGCTGCCGCGCACGCACACACACACAAACACACGCTCGGAAACACACACACACAACAGATTCTCAAATTCAAAGTTTAATTGCGTACTGTAGCACAATAAAATGTGTCCTCATATGCACAGACAGCTGTCACGCTCAGGATGCTGTCCTGCTTTGATGATTTAGTTAATGTGATAATGAAAGCCAAAACAACCAGAGCGGCTGTCGTTTACGTCACGTTTCCGCATGTATGTCAGTGAAATAGTAATGATGTTGTTTATTTTGTGCATGTATCTCTCTTTAATAAGGCTATCAGTGCAAAAATGCACGTTTTCAGTCAGGAAAAGAAGACGTTTGGGATCTTTTTAGGCACTCATGGGAGTTTTCCCCCAATATTCTCCTGCTTTTCCTCATCGCCAGCCTGCAGTTTATGTTATAATCCTTTTTCTATCCCTCTCTGCTCTCCTGCTCACTCCCTACCTGTTCTCATATCTTCCCTGTATGCTGTCCTCTTTCCCTTTCACTCTCTTCTTTCCCTCCACTTCCCTTCCCTTACTCTCTCTGTCTCTCCTCAAAGCCACCTCATCTCCTCCTCCTCTCTTGTAACTCACCCTATCTCTCCTCCTCTGACAATTCTTGGCCATCTCGTTCACCATCTCATTCAAACCTCCTCCTCCTCCTCCTCCTCCTCCTCCTCCTTTCCATTGTCCCAAATATTTCTCTGCCTCTGCTTCTCGTGATTTCCTCACACATTTTGTGGTCTTATTATCTCCGCCTCTCTCCTTCCTCCCTCTCACCTATCAGAGAGGGCAGGCCAGCCTTTTGTCTCAAGGTGACTCGGAGCATCTGGAGCTGTTGCCGCCACGATACGTGAAGCAATTTATTCGCAGGCGGGAGGTGTGAGGAGACCGGACTGGACTCCGGCCCTCTGGTGACTCCACACGTTGAGGCCGTCGACCCTGTCAAGGTTGCGGCTTGTTGTTTGCATGCATACAAACAGCAATTGTGTGCTTTAAAATCAATTAGAGCACCATTTTTTTTACATTAATATTATTTAGATTTAAAAAATCAAGCAGATGCACACATCGGAGAACATCCCAGGTGGAAAATTATGGAGTGACGAGTGAATAAATGAATAATGTTTAAGCTTCGCAGGTGGTCTTTATAGACATTGTGTCCTCCTGACATGAATATTAAATCCCCATGCTGCTAAAGGGGACTAATTGCCTCCCTCCTCCTTCATCTTTGTCTCAGTATGAGATGCTATATGTCAAAGTTGTTTGTGAGTGTGAGGGAAAGATTATTTGACTGTGTACATGTTTTTATGTGTATATTAGCGTGAGGTGTGCTGTTGACGTGTCCGTCTCCGTGTGGGCTGTCTGCAGCCTGTCCCTGGTGCTCCATTGATGTTTTCATATGCACGACTCACATCTTTCATCATTTGGCATGACAGGCCTGTCATCAATCCTGATGCAACAGTGACACACATGAAGCCTGCACACACACACACACACACACACACACACACACACACACACACCTATACACACATACACACAGCGATCTGTCCAGGCATCCATGCATTTGGTGACTGAAGTCACTGCAGTGAATCTTAATTACTGTGTTTGTTATTAAAGCACTCAAGAAAAACACTTAATTTATTTACTGGCACACACTGGCAGGTTCTTTGTTACCAAAACTACCAGGATTTCTTTCTATATACTATTAGATCAAAAGTTATTACTGCATATAAATAGTCAGTCCTGTAAAAATGGTGTTTCAGTGCAACACGACTAAGAGTCTTCAGCCACATAAGTAGTCCTGTGGGAGTCATTTCTATGTTCCCCAGTTCTACATATGTCCCCTCCCAGGGCATAGGACCCTGTGAACATAGGATTCTGGAAACAGAACCCCAGGAACATAGGACCCTAGGAACTAGAGGCCTAGAAACATAGGACCCTGGGAACATAGGACCCTAAGAATATTACACCCTTAGAACATAAGACCCTAGGAAGATAGGACCCTATGAACATTGGACCGTAGGGATGTTAGACCCTTGGAACCTAGGATCCCAAGACCATTGGAACATAGGACCATGTGAGGGCACATCTGTAGAACTGCAGAGACTAGGACCCTGGGAACATAGGATCCTTGGAACATAGAACCGTAGGAATGCAGGACCCTTGGAACATAGGTCATTAGGAACGCAGGACCTTTGGAACATAGGACCCTGGGAATATAGGACCCTATGAACATTGGATCCTAGGAAAATTATATCCTTGGAACATAGGATCCTAGGAGCATTGGACCATTGGAACATAGGACCATGGGAAGGCACATATGTAGAACTGCAGAGAATAAGACCCGTGGAACATAAGACCCTTGGAACATAGAACACTAGGAACATAGGACCTTTGAAACATAGAACCATCGGAACACAGGACCCTCAGAACATAGGTCTCTAGGAACATAGGACCTTTGAGACGAAGGACCCCAATTATATTACACCCTTAGAACATAGGACCTTAGGAAGATATGAGCCTATGAACACAGGGTTTTAGGAATATTGGACCTTGGAGCATAAGACATAAGAACATAGGACCCTGGGAACAGAAGACCATGGGAGAGCAAATGTGTAGAACTGCAGAACATAGGACCCTGACAGCATAGGACTCTGGGAAAGTAGTACCCTGGGAACATATGACCCTGCGAACCTAGGACCATATGAACTTAGGACCCTGATATTGGTAAAAACCTGGCAGTCGCACAGACACAGCAGAGTTAAATGCGACACTTGGGCACAGAGCCTCAGCTGGCCTTGTATTATAGGTGGTGTTTAAAGTCTGATGGCTGTTGAAATGACTGACTTCCTGTTCTCCCTTGGAGCGATGTGCAAAAGCTCTTCTGGATGATGAGCATGTAATGGAGAAGTGAAATGCACAATTTACGAAATGCCAGTTTAAATAGCATGTTCTTCCATAGACCACCTGGATTATGTTTTGTACCCTTATAACAATGAAATAATACACTGGACAAGCCGGACTTCCTCTGTCAACATCTAGTAATACTTTAGAGCCAGCAGGCTTTTACTGTGTAAAAAAAACAAAGGAAGTACTTACTGAGTATTTTAAGTACATTCAATTACATGGTGCCAGCATGTGTCCTTTCACAGTACCTATAATATGAACAGGAGTCAAACTACATGTGGAATTTAAAGTTTAAGAAAAAACATAAAACTTTAATATCCCCTGCAACTATGCGACAGTGTTACAGTGGAAGTGGGTGAACAAATGAGCACTTTACTTCAGAACCAATTGTTTAATCATCATTTTAAAAACATTAACCTAAATATATATATATTATTTTAACAATTTTATAGTTGCAGCTATAACGACACACCCGTCTTCCCTTATTCCACAGCAAGAATAATAATGTGAGAAATAAATGATAAGACTTTTGTGTTACCTTTTGTCTGGCACTCCATTGTTCCTCCCTTGTTATCCAGCGATAATAGTCTACACTGCACCTTGTATTAAATTTAACTCAGTCACTAAATCTACAGCCCTCTTTAACACAAAGTTGTTAACCTTTAACTAACCACTAACCTTCTCTTATGCGTATAGGTACCCAAGAAGTCCTTTATTGATTCACTGTAGACACTAAATAATTACACACAGACTTCTGAGCTGTAATCTGAAGCATTATCCAACTTTTTTTTCATTTGCAATTACACATAATCGGTCAAACAGTGGGTTGTTAAATCCAACAGTGGGTGGAAATCTTGAGTGGATGCAACAGTAAGTTTGTTTTTTCTTCTTCTGCAGGCTCTTAGTATGAGACCAGTGGCGTGTGAAACATTTAGCCTAATCGAATAAGGTGCAAAAACAAACTTCTCCGCTTAATATGTAATTCATTAACTAATTAACTACTCCAACTATGTGGCCTATTTATTTAATTGAACTAATTCATCAGTAGAGTGCTCAAGAGAGCCACCACTTTTAACAAAATCCAACAAGTAATCAAATATATTGATATTTTGATATTTATTTTCTAATATTTTTTATAATAATACATATTTTTTTATAATAAAAGCCTTCAGCTATAACTTTAATATACCGTGAGAGCGTACCATGAAATTTGACACTGGAGTATAAGACGAAGTTATTTTAGAAATTGACTTCTTCCAAAAATATGTTGTACAAAGTTGAGTTAACATCACGTTCATAACCTTCAGTTTTGTCACATTTAATTGAAGCTCTCTATAAATAGCAGGTTTAAAAACGTTCACAACAGTTTCATTTCATCTCCGTTTAGTCTTTGTTCCTTAACACTAAAAAAAGAAAATGTCAATAATGATGACCCACTTAATGTAATAAAAAATAGCTTCTTATTACTATTCTTTCCTTCCGTCCCTCTATACAATCAGATATTTGTGCAAGAAAAAAGATCAAATCAACCCGTACCTGCCTAAATCCAGGCTTTATGTTGGGCCAAAAGCATGTCTTAATTACATAATTACTAAGACATGTTGAGCCCCTCTCTGCTCTTCAGGATGAAAAGAAGTTCAATTACCTTCAACTCTAAAAATATGGGATCTGTAGCCGAGCGGAGGATTAAATCAATATTATGGTCCAATCTAAGGCAATGCTCCAGTAACAAAGCACAGAGTAATGGAAAAATCAAAGCGCTCAATGTTTGGACTCTCCAACATTACTCATCCGGCCTCCTGAATGGAGTCTTATCTCGTCATGACAACAGCATAGAGAGAGAGTAATTGCCATGGCAACAGGTCACCTTGAGTTAGACTATATGAAGTTTCCTTCAGGCGAACGCTGCAGGAAATTTCTGATGACGCATCGTGGCTGCCACGCTGTCGGGTTCGCCAAGAACCCGAGAGAAACCTTGTGAAAGGTTCAAGCGTCTTACAGCAGATTTGAAGTAGAAGAATAACATCACTGCCACTTGATGCAGTCTCTTTTCTGCTGTGTATTTGTGTCAGTCACCAGCTGACGTGTGACCCAAACACCAGAAGGATATTCCTCCAGGATGCTGCAGCAGATGACTGACCTCCATATGACAAGATCAGAGAAGGAGGCTTTGATCGGCGACCAGATCGTCTTCTTCATCTCCTGTGCTGCCATTTTTTCCCCCCTTTCTACTCTTCTCTCTCCATCCTGTTTCCACCTTAAAAGAAAAGTTGGATATTGTGGAAAATGTGCTTTCCTGTCCAGTTAGATGAGAACACAGATACCGCTCTCACATCTGTGTGGTATGTGAAGCCACAGCCAGCAGCTGGTTAGCTTCAGTTCCCATGAAACAACAATGGAGTGCTATTTGCTTCTGCATATTTGTGTTTCCTGTAAAAAAAAAAAAAAA
>JAJHUR010089575.1:0-13468 GCA_027495735.1 Lutjanus campechanus
CTACTTTCCAGGTAAACTGATTTCTCTGTGAATTGTCTGTCCTGATTTCTTCTCCATCGTGGCAGAATTAAAGTCTGGCAGGTAGAGACCAACAGGAACCAGATGCCTCTATCAATGTTACACTTTTGGGTCCAAAGAAAACTTCATAAGCCACCCAAATCTATTGTTGAAGGCATAAAAACAACACATTTTGTTCCAGTTTGGTTGGATGAAGGTGGCTGCAAACCAGAGACAACAACTGGCAAAGTTGCACTTTGCATTCCAGTGAGCCCAGTAAAGAAATGCCTGATGCAACAAGTAAACCTGCAGTCGCTGGTAAACATGTGGCATATGGCAGCCACCACTTTCAGAATACGATTAGAGTCCAATCCAGAACCCACACATTCAGAATTCCCAAAGTACCTTGTTGTGTGATTCCAGTATTGCACTTGCCTGAGTGTATGTATAGTAGGGCTGGTGGTTCACGGATGAGAGAAAGTGAAACCTGAGGTGAAATGTTTGGTGAACCACCAAGTTTTAAGGTTTTTTAGCTGCATCATTGCAGCGAAAGCAAGGCCACAGCATGAGAGGCTGTAAACTTTACAAACCAAGTCTCCAAATCACCACAAACCACAAAACTAACTGCGATTGAGACCGAGAAGAAAGAAAGCAATGGAGGACAGCGTGACGCCAGACAGCAACAGACAGCGCTGTCAGTATCCCGGCAGGAGAGATGCTCCGTCCCTGCGCTGGGATTTTATGAGGGCTGGGATGATATCCTTATCTCCCAGTTTGATAGATTCACTCTTATGATGTATCACTTTTCTTTTCTTTTTTATCACTAGACCATAAGAAGAAGTTGATCCACACACTAGAGACCATATACAATGACTCATATTTCCAAAAGCAAGGCATATAAAAGTAGTAAACAAAAAAGTGCTACATTTAGCCGTTCCTGATCATCAAGTAGTGAGTAATAAATAAAGAAGAAAATATAAATATATATATATGTTCTGCCCTCACTTGGTATGGGTTAGCTCCACCAAGTGGTGTTAGCAGCTATTAGTTCATTTACACGGGGCATATAAATAAATATATTTAACAAATCTATGCATCAAAGTATCAAAGAAAACACATGTCAAGATAGCAACATTAACCTCTGATCGCATATTAATGGAAATTCCCATACTAAGATAATTGATTTGTTTATTCCACTAGATTTTATACCTGAACTATGAGTATGATGCACCCTTTTACTTTCTCTGACTGTGTGGAAATCTGATGTTTTCACATCACAGATGATGAAGAAAAACATTTAAACGCGAGTCTTTCAGGTAAAATGCACTCATGTAGGCTGACACAGCAGTTTAGTGTGGAGCTGAACTGGGAAAAAAAGAAAGGAACCAAGAGTTGAATCTTCACATTAAACAGACAAATCTGTTTTGACTGTCAGGTACAGCCTGACACACAGCAACTGCAGCTGTGCTGAAGATTTAAAGGCTGCTTCAAAGATGTTGCTCCTGATTGGGAATGTGGCATTTCTTATTATTCTCACACTGTTAATGATGAACAAAATACTGTTTATTAAATGGTGCCTACATGAAGTAAGCCATAGCTGAATTGAACACAGCTAGTGATAAAATGGTTCTGCATTGGTTCTATTTTTCTTTCCTGACATCTTTATAATCCCACAGCTCATGCAGAAAAAAACAGAGCTCGAGCCGACATCACAACCATCATTTAAATGCTCCCTCTTCTTCTTTGTTGTTGACTAACAGTTAGCAAGGCAGCATGCAGGTGCATTAGAGCAACCAGCTGTACTGGAGTGTAAAGATCTGATCATACCAGTAATTAAATTAAAATAAATTAAAATAAATTTAATTTAATTTAATTGAAATCCATGCAAATTTACAGTCTCAAGTAACAGAGCTATTGTAGCTTCTTAGCTTTGTTGCACCATCCACCTTTATTTAGAGAGTAATTTGCAGCCCCTGAGAGTCTCTGCTGACCTCCTGTGGTTTAACTTCTCACCTGGCTGCTGTGAGGTTCAGGTGGACTCCAGGACCCCGTGACATCGCTGGTGGGTGTGGTTACAGGTTCAATAGAGCACAGTGACCCACACAAATGGATCTGTGGTAGAAAGAAAGTGCAGTATCAAATAAAACATAAACTACAAAGAGTTTTCTTCAGTTGCTATAGTGAAGCTTTTGAACATTCTTTTATGTCATATTTTCATTACTGCACAGTACCTTAATTACTCAAAATATATGACAAAAATAGCAAACACAGTTTTAGTTTTGGCAACCAAAATCTGATGCCTGGTTTCCAGCCTGAAAGACCACCTTTAATTTGAGCCCTGTGTCTAAAAAGTTAATCAGCAACGTGACTGTTTTATATTGCAGATGAGATATTTCAGGTTTTGGGGTCTTTTGGCAACTTTCTGAGGATTTTAAGCACTTTGCCTTTGCTGTACTCTTTAAATTGTTGGGTTGTTACTTTTACTTGAGCAAACGATCTGAGTATTCCTTCCACCACTACATTTACCTATAATAAACTCAACAACTAATCGATTAATCAAAAAACTTGACAAATCGAATTTAGGAGATAAAAAGTCACAATTATGAGATACAGCTATGAGATTTTAAAAAATTATCTCATAATTTTGACTTTTAACTCATAATTTTGACTATTTATATCATAATTTCAACTTTTTTTTCATAATATTGATCTTTTATCCCATAATTTAGACTTTTCTCTCATAATTTTTTTTATCTCATCATTTTGACTTTTAACTCATAATTTTGACTATTTATATCATAATTTCAACTTTTTTTCATAAGTATGATCTTTTATCCCATAATTTAGACTTTCTTTCTTATCTAAGACTTTTTATCTTATAGTTAACATTTTCTCTCATGGTTGACTTTTTAACCAATAATTATGACTTGACCCCGCTCTCTACTCCTAATGAAAAGAAAGGTTAGCTACAGCTCTTTAACCAATTAATACCATAACCATAATTAAAAGAACGACGCAAAACTCACAAATTCAAACAATTAACTGACCAACAACAAATCAATCAGCGGGCACAAACTGCTCAACTATATTAGTTAAACACTAAACTGTTGGATAGAAACACAAGCAACAGAACACACAGAAGACAAAACTAACCTTCAGCCATTAGAAACCGTTAGCTAGCAGCTAACAGTTAGCTAACGTTAGCTTTTGGCTGCTCTTTGCTCGCTCGCTGATGCCGCAGACAGAAACAATAAAACATTCATATTTTTTCAGCTCGGATACATCTCACGCCTCTTTTCTTCTTCTTCTCCGTCACTTTAACGTTAAAAACTGCAGCATTTTTGCCCAACACGGCCCTTTTCCCCAGCGAACACTTTCACCTTTGAGCACCTGACCGGGGTCATTATTTTTCTTCCTTTTTTCCACCATCGTCCGTTCGCTTAGTCCCGCCCTACTGTGTTCTGATTGGCTACTACTACTATTACTACTTCTAGTACTGTGCTCTGATTGGCTGTAAGGGCGACTACAGATATTGACAGTTGGGGTAATATTTAATTTTTATTATTATTATTTATTTATTTTTAACGCACTAACAGGTAACAGAAGAAAATAGTAATGGAACATTGCTAAAAATATATTATTAAATTAAACATTATTGCTAACAGACTAACAATGTCAGCTATGTTTGCACGTTTCATAAGTTTCGTGTCCAAAAATTATATTTTCAAAGTACCTAAAGCTGACGGGGCTGAGAATTTCTGATTAATCTTTTTATTGCAGGTATGTTTGTGTGTCTGTGCACACGTGTCTTTCCTTTTCCCTGCTTTTGAAGCATTTTTTTTTTTCAAGCACAGTTTGTGTGTTTTGTGTATTGGTTGTACTGTAAGGTGAGCATCTTTCAATAAACAAATCTTTACAAAAAATAAATAAAGAAAAGAAAAAATGGAGCACAGTAAAAAGTACAATATTCCTCTCTGAGTAGAAGTAGAAAGTATATCACAATATAATCCAATGTGGGATAATCAGTTCTTTGTACCAGGAGGAGCAGATGGAACATTTAAATTATGGCACTGTAAGGGACTTAAAATGATCCAGGACCTATATTTGGCACACTCGGATATACTCATGTCTTTTGATGAGCTGAGGTCTAAATTCAATCTCAGTAGAAAACATTTCTTCAAGTACCTCCAGTTTAGAAGATTTGTCAGAGTAAATCAAAATAATGCACTCATACCAAACCCCTGCACTCACCGTCAACGATAAAGGACAGTTTGAGAAAGGATATCATATCAGAGTTTTACAATCTGCTGACATCTTTCTCATCTGAAAGTTCACAGTTTAAGTTAACTGCCTGGAGGTAAAACTTGCAAAGTGAAATTTCAGATGAAGACTGGAAAGCAGCCTGTGCCGACGCTCACTCTGAATCTATAAATACTGATACAGTATAAATGTAAATGTGGACATACAGAATGTGACACCAGTGGAATAAAATCAACGTACAAAAATAGACCAGACATGCTCACAAAATGTCTGTTTTGTGTTATTTGTCAGTGCAGAAAGATGAAAATGTTCTGGGAACAATGGAGAAGATAATTTCAGAACAAATTTTATTGGATCCTGAGCTTTTCCTGCTGGGCTTATATCCAGAGAAACATAATTCTAATAAAAATGAGCATGTATTTATAGACGTCAGCTTGCTGTATGCCAAACAATGTATCGCACAGTTATGGAAAAATACTCAGACCAAACACTGTTTAATAGATGAGACAGATGCTGTCAAGCCTCCATTAGAAAGCATAACTTACATACTAAAGGATAAACAGCACATATTTGAGAGCATATGGAGAGCCTTTATTGATTATGTTAAGGATTTATATTAAACAGATGATCAAGATGGTTTTACAATCTTTTAACTTGAATTTTTCTTCTAAATAGCTAAATGTTTGTTTGTTTGTTTTGTGTTGATGCAGCAATTTTATGTGAAATCTATGTCATATATTGAATGAAAAAGGCTCAATTTCATGCTGTTAAATAAAAATATTGTGGGGAAAAAAAGAAGTAGAATGTGGCATGAGGAAAAAACACTTTGGTAAAATGTATATATAAGTACAATGAATGAGTAAATATACTTAGTTACATTCCAAAGAATTGAGTTACTACTTTAAATCCTGAATATCTAACTGGAGCTCGCCTCCTGAAACATCTGCTGAGATAAAAATGATAATTCTGCCGTCTCTCTGTTGAATTTCTAACCTTCTGACCAGACGAGGGTCGTATTTGATGGTTCATTGTCTCCCCCGCTGCTCTCTGGGAGATTAAATCAGTGATCACACGTCGTCTGATCGTGCTGCTGTACAGTTAGCAGCTCCCTCTGAAGCCTCTCTGACCCGTCTCCCTTGTCTTCTTTTTTTTACCCCTTAATTTACTGTACCTGGCCATCTAGGCCAAAAAATTTGTTGCCATGGCAACCTCTTCCACAGAGAGGGCTGCAGCAGAGAGGATGAGGGTTACCCGAGCACACTGGTATTTAACGACACACACACACACACACACACAGAGTAACATGGAGAGTAGGTCAGCAGAGAAATCAGCTCTTTAGCTTCTGAAGCCACAGTGCAGAGCTCGGAGGCATCCAGCAGAGGATCTGTGATCTGTGCAGACTGCCAGGACTCCACAAAACCTCCGGGCTGCCTTTTATGTCGCTCCACCAAAGAGTCTGTCAGGACCCAGGCCAAGTTTTTTTCTAAAGTTAGTCTAGTTTTGTGGTTTTATAATCGTCTAATTTAATTTAATCGTCTTTCCTGAGCAAGCAGAGGTCGAAGAAGTGTTCAAACCCTTTACCGTACTGAGGTAAAAGTACTAATACCACACTGTGTGGTGTTAGTACGAGCTGATTACTTTTATTAAAACAATTATTTGGTGTATTACATGATTTCTGAATGTTTAAATATAAAAATGAGGCATTATCTGATGGATTATATGCTAATTTGCACACATTTCTAGACCAGAAATCTGAATAAACATAATTCATTCATTAATTTATTTCATTTTGACATATCAGAGACAAAGGATTTTACAGAAGGAACTTTGGATATCTCTTTTATATTAATCCATAAATCAACACTGTAAACAGCCATAATAAATCAAAACTGACTCTGTTTTCAAAAATAAAATGTATGAGTGATATGAGAATAAATCCCTCTATAAAAACCTTCAGAATATAGACAGGAGGTCGGAATAAAACAGGAGAATTTGGTGTTGAGTAAAAGTCAGTGTTCTGGATTAATATCACAGCTGCATTAATGTGTATGCTGCATCTTGCATGGCTTGTTTAATCTACAGCAATGCATTATGGTCTATAAGATCATTATGTTTGTAGCGTCACTGTCCCGTGAGAACTACAAGTCTCTGAAACTTTTCATGCTGTCAGAAAAACAGCCCTTTATTTTCATTTTTGATACTTTTAAGTAGTTTTTGCTGGTAATATTTCTTTGCATTTCTTTTAATGCAGGATTTTATTTGTAACAGAGTATCTTTACATCTTAAAGGACCAGTGTGTAGGATTTAGTGGCATCTAACTTGCAGATAACAACCAAGTGATGACCACATGCCTCCCCTTTCATTATACAGAGAACGTACGGTGGCTGCGAAGAACTCAAAAGTCCGTAACTAGAGGCAGTGTTTGGTTTGTCTGTTCTTAAACATGGCGGCCTCCATGGACGAGGACGCGTTTATTTATATATAGATTTAATGGCTCATTCTAAGGTAGTGAAAACTATAAAACCAAGACCAGAAAGTAAAACTGTTAGGAAAAAGTACTCAGACCGTTTAGTCTAAGATGCATTCAAGAAAATCTGTTTAATATGAAATTATTTATTCAACATATAAAACAAGTCTGAAAAGGGCATTCAAAGTGTATAAAACTAACAAACCCCATTTGATTTTTCTTTTAAAATGTGGGAAAATAGTAAACTTTAGACTGACAATATTTGTATATATGCTGATATTTTAGCAGTGGATCTTCATGATAAAATGCAAATATTATAGTGCAAATATTCAAAGTAAAACATGTTTATATGATCACTGATAACAGAAAGGACAGAGACGCTTTATTTTACAGGTGTGTCATTAAGAAGTTACCTGGAAATAATGATGCATTTTGGTGTTAATTATAGGAAAAACAGTAAAGTAAATGTTTACTCTTTATATCTGCAGCCTGCATTAGGTTAAAATCACCAGGAAACTTCCTTACATACCTGTAAAATAAAGCGTAAACTTGCATAAAGTATAAACTTGAGGTCAAGATACTCACTTTTTCCAGAGCTTTAACCACATCTTATGGTCTTCTTCTGCAGTTTGCTCAGTGAGTGTCTGCATAAAAACATTTTCTAACCAAAGATTCACACTCAACACTTGAAGTTTTCACGTGCCCTCATAAAAAAGTATATTTACGTTAAGATATTTGGTTGTTTAAACATCAATGCAGTTCCCCTCCACCATCATTGTGCAAATATAGCAATGAAAGAGTTCTTATGGTTATAGTTTGTTCTATATGTTAACATGATATTGTTTTTAAAGACACAAATAAGAAAATCGTGCACAAAACATCAAACAGTCAGAAGATTGAGAACTTAAATGCTACATGACTGCAACCTGGGTTATTTTCATTATTATGAGTACAGTTATGCTCAGAATGAATATCAAAATACAAAAAAACCCCTGTGAAGTCCTGTGTTGAGCTTTGACTCAGAGCGCCCTCTGGTGGCCACAATCGATCAGTCCTTCAGTGAAATCTGGTGAAGCCACAGTCAAACGTTTCCTCCTGCTGCACGTCCTCCACCTCGCTGCGGCCGCACGGATCTGAATCAAAGTGCACGTTTTCCCCGAAAGCGCTAAAAGTCTGTCCGACATGGCTAATTAAGCCGTCTCCACGGGGACGGCGGCTCATTAATTAAAAATAAAAAACCGACCACTGTCTGGAGCTGCACATGGAGTCGAAATAATTAAAAATACTAAAGAAGAGGAGGGGCGGACAATATGCTTCACGTCTGGCTCTCACTTCCCAGGAGTCCATGACTTTTACAGGACTGATAACTTTATCACACAGGCTGCACACCTTTGCTCTGCTCTGACACACAATCCAGGTGAGTAATTGGTCTTTATCAGGTGTGCCTCATAGATATCAATACAGTGAGGGTCACACTTTAGACCTGAGCTACAGGCCTGGATCCTGGGCCAAGAGGACAGGTTACATTAAAGGGATAGTTCAGATTATTTGAAGTGTGGTTGTATGAGGTAATTATCCATAGTTAGTGTGTTAACTACAGGTGGTGGTGGTCGACAGAGAAGCAGAGAGGAGCAGCAGCATTGCTGTGTACAGGGTCAGCAACAAAAGGTTTTTCAGTCCACCTAAAAAGATCATTATCAGCTTAAGCGTATGCTATATTTGGAATATTTTAACTGTGTTACTTTGCCATCAGACAGCCTTTTCTGATGGGAAATCACTGTTAGATGAGCCAAATACTGCTCTCTCCAAACCAACCAAACTCCAAAGGCAGAACCAGCAGTTTTATTTTGCACGTCTATCGCTGCCTTGATCTATTAGTTTGTTTGTGTTATTGCGTCACTCTTGTGAATCTGAACTACCCTTTAAAAACCACCCGAAGTCACACAATAACACAGACAAACTGAATGATCGGGGCAGAAGACGACCAGCAACTCTTGTGTTCTGTGAGGTAAAATTACTAATTTTATCTTTGGAGTTTGGTCGGTTTGGAGAGAGCGACATCTGGCTTATATAAAAGTGGTTCAAGTCCTGCACAATTTAAATTCACGGGTGCCACATGGGTAAAAATGAACTACAGGCCGCGTACAGGCGGGCAGCAGGTGAGAAATATAATATAAAACATGCAATACAATTACATCCTTTTCCCCCTTGAGATATTAAAAATTAAAATGATTGTGTGGTATTTTTGACACTTAAATCTGCTTATAAGTCTAATGAACCGGCAGGATTTTATTGTGAAAGCCTACGACACAACTTTGACTCCACTTTGACTGTATGTGTGTTTAATCACCGGTGCAGGCGGGTCACAGGGCCGATATTCACGGTGCAGATCTGACTTAGAGATAATTGCAGGTAACAGGTCGGTTCTGGACGTCAGCTTTGCGGGCAGGATTACAAATGTGGACTGAGAAAAGGTTGTCTGACGGCTCTGAGAAGTGGTGAAAATGTTCTAAATATATCATACTCCTGCTGCTTCTCCAAACTGAGGGTGTGTAGACCACCATCTGCTGACTGATAAGTACCTCATACAACCACACTTCAAATAATGTGAACTATCCCTTTAAAAGATAATGGTGCAGAGGTCTCACAGGCTGAGAGTGAAGGACTCATAGTGCTACACAGACGCAGGGGTGTTTGAGGCAGACGGGGAGGATGCCCTTGTTGATTTGGTGGAACTCCACCAGCTGCAGGAGGTCGATGAAGAGCGTCAGGCCGTCGTCCATGGTGAAGTACTTCCTGCCTCCCTCCTCGCACTGCGGAGACGAGGACGATCACAGTCAGGGTGGACAACAAAGACACGCGTTTACCTGAGAGACTGAGGTTGTTAAAGAGGATGAAGGGAACTCACAGGGATCACCAGGTAGTGTTTGGTCTTCAGTTTATAACACAGCGAGAGGACGAAGCACTGAGCGTGCTGCTGGCTCTCACGGATGAGGAACATCCTACAACACACACACACACATGTTGTGTTTCCATCACTTCTGGGGACATTACATTAACTTACATTCATTTCCTGGAAACTTATCCTGACCCTACCCATCACAAGTCCCTGCCTAACCCTAATCCTAACTCTGACCTTGACCTAAACCTAACTCAAGTCTTCACCCTAAAAGTTAATGATTTACATAATGGGGACTTGCAGTTTGTCCCCATAAAGAAGGCGAGACCCCACAATGTGAGTGTGTAAACACATTTGTGTCCCCACAACAATAAGTAATACACATTCACACACACAGAGAGAGAGAGAGAGAGAGAGAGAGAGAGAGAGAGACACACACATCAGAGGAGCCAATCACACGGCACGGTGTCAGAAATTCAAATGTGGATAGATTTTCTGTTTGGCGACACACACAGGGACTTCATGGTGCATTCAAGTCCACCACGTAAACTCAGAAATTTATACCCGAATGACCATGATTGTTGTTTAAAACTGGAAAGTTATAATTATTTTCTTTTGTTGAAATACAGAGGGCTACATTTATCAATACTTTATTGTTCTGTTCTCCACACAGTCTGATGCACTCAGACTTGATGACAATGAATTAAAATAGTTTAATTCAAACTTTACTTTCATGAGATCCTTAAGTTGAGAAGATGTGGAAACGGTCTGACTCTTAAGAAAAATGATCTCGTTCCTCTGCTGGGATATTTTCAAATCATTGTTGTGGCTTCTTATTGGTTAAATCAAGCTCAATATTAGCTGTGATATCTTATCTTGTTAGATATATTTTCTTACAATGAGGTTACTTTTCTTGCACAAAATCTGCTTGATAAGATTATATTTCTTTTTAGATAAAAAATAAGGCTTATTTCTAAGAAACAAGTTTTTTTTTTACTCACTTGAAATTCCCTTTTTTGCAATGCAATTATACAACAGCTCCCCAAGTACCTCTGCAATCATTTTCAAGTTGTTCTGTGTTTACACTTAATATACAATTTTGTTAAGAATAATTTAACAAAGAAATAATGTTACATGATAAATAGATCAGCCTGAAAATCCTGATCAGAACACCTTTAGCTGTAATGCATTGGTCAATGTTTAAATTGTTAAATAATGAAGTAAACTTGGGTTTTTGGACCCATTAAGGAAAATGATCCACAGGTGGATCCTTCAGGCAGACAAACAAACTGTGTCATAGCAGCGATTTTACAGGTTCCCCGAGTGTCTCACTGTGTCAGACGAGGTCTGTCACAATCTCACAGTCACAGTCTGTGTCAGACTGTTCAGAATCAGTTCTTCAGTGTCAGACTGAGTGATGAACGTCTGGTGAATCACAGCAGAGACACATCATCAACCTGCAGGATTCATCTGCTGCCCGGTCATGCTTTCTTTTGTTTTTCCTTATTTTAGAAATTAACTCAAAAACTGTGTGAACAATAAGGTGTCAGCCTGTTTATTCTCTGTCAGTTTAGGGAAGGATGAAGACCTGTTAATGAAGACACACCAACAATTTCAAGAGTCTTTTTCTTGTCAGACCTGGAGCTTAGTAAACCTGGTAGAGGTTAGTGTAGAACGGTGGAACTGGACATAAATCCTAAGATTCAGTATCTTCCAATAAGGGTGTAACTCCTCTGATTACTGGGCTGCAGGGACAGTTAAAACCACCACGCTCTATTTACTGCAGTTCGTCCACTCACCCGTCCACCAGGCCCTGCTTCTCTATCAGTCTCTGCGCTTCCCTTCTGGACACACCACCATGAAACCACGGCTGCGACTTGTGAATGGCTACAAACAAACAAAGACAGGAAGGTGAGGAAGAGGGCGAGCTGAGCGCACAGAGCGATGTGTTCAGAGCTGATGAAGAAAGTCCCGGATCAGGACCCCGTCTCTCTCTCTCTCCTCTCGTGTGGACTTACAGGAAGGTCTCGCACCGGAGCTCAGGTTGGGCAGACTGCACCTCAGGGCTTCTCTCCTCTGCACCAGAGAAAACAGCAGAAACGAGAGAAAAAAAGGGTCACAAAGTCAGACATCTTTTCCTCCTCAAAGAATCAATCTGCTCCATTTCAACACAGATCTTATTTTTACAGGTCTGAGCATCATTTCTGTTGGTAAGAATTACATGGTGCTAAAATGTGGTTGAAGTTGGACGATGATGCAGATATAAATATCAATATCTAAGAATATCTAAGAATGTTTTTAGCTGAAGCAGCTCTATAGGTCACTCAGTCAGTCCACAAAAATTCTCCAACATTTGGCAGCCACAGTTTTCACCCCAGGAGGCTGAAACTTGACATGAAGGTCAAGTCTGCCATTTGGCTAAAAAAGGGGGGGCGTGGTAATGGGAGCGGCCTGTCACAACATGGGGGATAAATTCCACATGGATTCACAGACTCGCACAATATTTAGTGTAAAGGTTGGTCATGAGTCAATAGAATATTTAATCACCAGGAGGTTGGCCTGTTAAACTAAAAATATGTTTTGTCCCGATTTTAAAGAATGAATATATGTAAATACACGTAAATAACCATATATTGCATTATTTTTAATTCTATTCTGTGTGCGTGTAACATGAAGAAACTAAAACTTCCATTTCGTCTGTGTTGTGTAACGATAAATAAATGATCTTGATAAAACTGAAGCTCAGAAGTTGTTGCCTGATATATAAAATAAATCAAGTCGTGTGTGTGCTGTGGGCCAGCCAGCCTGTATTATGAAAATTTAATCATTTCTTTTTTTTATAAGTCACCACTGGCTTCTTCTTCCTGTGTATCTTTAATTTATCTGAACTCTTTAGGCTTTTCTGTACCGAAGCTTCTTGGTTCTACATTCATCAAACCGTGCTGAAATATTTATGGAAGTATTTCACTTGACTTTTCTAAAACTTCGAAACAACTTTTGGTTACTTTTCCAGACTTTTCATGACTGTACGAACTCTAAAATTAACAGAAATGATCCTTTAAGTGACTCCTGTGAGCTCAGTTAGACAGAGGTCTGTCCTGCATCACAACAGCCTCCATCACTCTTCTTCATCACCCTTTTTATCGGTCTCCCTCTTTTCTCCCCCTCAGCTCTGCAGCCTGGCCTTCCTCCCTCCATCCCTCCATCTCTCCTCCTCACCCTCCAGGCCTGTCCCTCCTCCCTCTCTGCGCTCTGGGCCTCCATCGGGTTCTGGATGACCCGTCCGCCGGCCTTCCCCGAGAAGTCCATGGCGACCAGGCTCGCCTCCGACTTTGACTGCACACACACACACACACACACACACACACACACAGAGAGTTAAAGAAACAGCATTAATGTGCGATGACACCACAAAATGATTTCCCAGACTCCTCTCTGTTGCATCATGTCTGATGATCTCACTTTGCCATCTGTGAATCTGGATCCTTCCAGACTTCTTGGGGTCGATTTGGATAATTGGTAGTTACACTGGAGCTGCTTCCCGTACTGAACTCACACACACAAAACACACAACATAAATTAATTATTGATTTTACTTAATACTATGTATAGACAAGATGATCTTTTTTTTGTCTACAAAATTTTAAATAATGTCACCACCTCTTTTACTAAACAGTAAATATTTATTATTCACCTTAAATAATCTGAAAGCAGAAGTCCAACATGTTCGTGTCTGTTCGTTCTCAGCGCACAAGATCTTCAGGTCCTGAGTACGAACGGGGTTCCTGGACGGCTGCGCAAACACAAACACAAGAAATACAAAGTTATCAAAGGTCGTCTTTGAG
>JAJHUR010089575.1:13488-30253 GCA_027495735.1 Lutjanus campechanus
ATAAGTCACCACTGGCTTCTTCTTCCTGTGTATCTTTAATTTATCTGAACTCTTTAGGCTTTTCTGTACCGAAGCTTCTTGGTTCTACATTCATCAAACCGTGCTGAAATATTTATGGAAGTATTTCACTTGACTTTTCTAAAACTTCGAAACAACTTTTGGTTACTTTTCCAGACTTTTCATGACTGTACGAACTCTAAAATAAACAGAAATGATCCTTTAAGTGACTCCTGTGAGCTCAGTTAGACAGAGGTCTGTCCTGCATCACAACAGCCTCCATCACTCTTCTTCATCACCCTTTTTATCGGTCTCCCTCTTTTCTCCCCCTCTCCCTCCATCTCTCCTCCTCACCCTCCAGGCCTGTCCCTCCTCCCTCTCTGCGCTCTGGGCCTCCATCGGGTTCTGGATGACCCGTCCGCCGGCCTTCCCTGAGAAGTCCATGGCGACCAGGCTCGCCTCTGACTTTGACTGCACACACACACACACACACACACACACACAGAGTTAAGGAAACAGCATTAATGTGCGATGACACCACAAAATGATTTCCCAGACTCCTCTCTGTTGCATCATGTCTGATGATCTCACTTTGCCATCTGTGAATCTGGATCCTTCCAGACTTCTTGGGGTCGATTTGGATAATTGGTAGTTACACTGGAGCTGCTTCCCGTACTGAACTCACACACACAAAACACACACATACACAACATAAATTAATTATTGATTTTACTTAATACTATGTATAGACAAGATGATAATTTTTTGTCTACAAAATTTTAAATAATGTCACCACCTCTTTTACTAAACAGTAAATATTAGTAAGAAAAAATCTTTCAGGAGGACAGAAGACGATTTTTTTATTCACCTTAAATAATCTGAAAGCAGAAGTCCAACATGTTCGTGTCTGTTCGTTCTCAGCGCACAAGATCTTCAGGTCCTGAGTACGAACGGGGTTCCTGGACGGCTGCGCAAACACAAACACAAGAAATACAAAGTTATCAAAGGTCGTCTTTGAGTTGTCGCTTTAAACAAATCCCATGTTAAGATGAAAACAAACATTATTTCAGTTCATCTCTAGATAGTTTTTATTATTTTTTATAAGGAGCAAGAACAGGCACAGACATAAAACAAAAGTGATCTAAAGGGTGCAGTTCAACATCACATACATTTATTATTTTGGGGTTTCTAAACCATTTCTGACTGGTGCACAGATCCAGCATACGTCAATTTGTATCTCCTCATATCTCCTTGTAAGAATACCTGCCCATGTGTTAATGATGATGGTCCAAAAAAAAAACCCATTCTCTACTCGTTACTTCCTGACTGAACTTCCCCGTCTGTGGCTTAGTTCCTCACAAAGATGTTAATCTTTATAAATAGCGGTGGTTTGCAGCAGCTGTGTGTCAGTTCTCTCTTATGTTTGGGTGTAAAGTTGTCACTAGTGGCTCAACTACAAGTTAGTTTGTAACTTAATCAGCTAATAAAATTGTACGATGCACCATGATTACTTGGGATGTAACCACAGAGAGCATCATAAACGATGGACGGAGTGTCTTTACTGTCACTGAGCTCAGTGTGGTGGCTCCACCTGTAGCCATCTTGGCACTGCCTCACTCGGCTAATAAGGTGGGTGTAGCTGACGCTGCTGAAGTAAGTGGCTACCTAGTGGCTAGCTGCACCCACTAGCCACACCGCTGTAACCGCACCCACCTGTCACTCAAAAAGGGCACTCCCTTAATCCCTTCATTTTTCAGCCGCAGAGTTTGCTGCAGGGATGTAACCTAGCTATTGTGGACCCAAAGTCATAACCAAGGCACGTGGCCGATCAACGATCAATGAGTTCCATCGTCACGGTTATTATGCACATTAGCTTTCTGGCACGAGCGACTTGGCATTGTAGTATATGTAATATGGGTGTCACAAACAGCATATCTGACTGGCCGGTATCGCTCTTGATATCTTTCAAAGAAAGTTGTCAGGGTATAAAACCAACGGTCTGTTTTGGACTTTAAAATCAAAATTTCCATCACATTGTGGATTTAGTAAGATATATCAATATTGGAATATATCAACAATATAAAATAAGTCTCTTAAGATGATGCTATGTGGCAGAAAAACTGCTGTTTTACCCTTAGTGAGTATAATTCTGTGATATTTTATGATTTACACCGACCCAATATGTCACTATTTAGTTGCCACTTATCCCTGTGGTCTAACTGCTTTCATGTTATTAATGCATAAATGACAACTTCATAATCATTTACATGGTAACTAAGCTAAGTTTCAAATTAAATACAGCAGGTGACATATATGAATGTATGATTTATAGATTTGATGGTCAACAATGAATATTTTTCAGCAAGAAGACAAGAAGACAAAAACAGAACCACACTTTATTCTTTTTCTACGTTAGTTAACCATAACTTCCCTCGACAACATTACATCACATTTTTTACGTTTGCTGACTGTAAACACGTCGTCAGGTGTCGTGTGAATGATTTTCAGAGCACAGAGGAACACTGACATATAAATCGGAACGGCATGTTATCCAGCCTGCATAACAACATCTAATATAATTTTCTATTGTGAGCACGACTATGACATAAATCTGCTCTGCAGCTAAATACTGTGTGCGTGATATGACTGCATGTTCCCCCGAGATATAAAGTCTGAGCTCCTCAATCATCGTCAATAATCCACAAGAATGACATGAATGTGAAATGGAGGGTGACTGGGACTGCACACACACACTCACACACACACACACAGTACACACACACAAACCCTCAGGTGGAACGGTTCTCTATCTGTTCTCTACACAATGTTCTGTCTGGTTTGAGGACATTTGTTCTGTGTCATGGTGGTGAGGTTGTTACCTTGATGCAGAAGGTGAAGTCTGTAGGTGCTCCGTACAGTTTACGGCTGTTCACCACCGAGTACACGTTCAAATCCTCCAGATCGGCCATGTACTGCAGGTGACGAGGCTCCTGTCGTCCCCAAAACACACACACACACATGCAAAGATTTATCATTTAAAGAATGCATTCTGCAAAAGTGCAATTTATCTGTTTAAAAGGAAATTCTTCTGTGTTTGACTCGACTTGACTTGCTGACCTTGGAGGAGCCTTTTGTGGAGCAGTAGAGTCCGGAGCGGCGGAGGAAAAAGTAGACCTTCTTCCAGGCTTTACGACTGGGGTCTTTAACATGCAGGAAGCCCTGAATCTCTGGACATGTCCCAGACCTCAACAGGTTCTGCAGAATACAAAGATAAAAAAAACTTTTACAAAAATACTGCAATATATTTCACAAAATCCAATTTTATAAACAATTAATTTCAGATTTATGCTGTTGTTCAACCATTTAAAGGAGGAATATGTAAGAATTCTGTTGAATCCATACTGCAAACAAAAGGGGGCAGAATATCACAATACGAACGGCTTGCAGCTGCTAACTGTAGCTGCTGTAAGCTAGTTAGCTCAGTTAGCCGTGCAGCCTTCCTGTTAGCTGACTCTGCATGGACTGGGAGATCAGAGCATTGGGGGAGTGTTGGTGTTAACACTACTAGCACAGGAGGCTTTGGACTGCAGGGAGGAGGACGATGAAGACAGTTTGGGGTCAGGAGAGGTGAGACGGAGGTCGAGCATCAGAGAGGCAGCGTCGGCCAGAATGTTTTCACATCTAACCTGGTGAATTAAGAGATTATTTCAACCAAACCAGAGCTGGTGATTGTTGGAACAGTGGAAAGACGAACTACTACTTTATTTTGTTTCTGTCAAGTTTGAATGACGAGTATTTTATGATGAGTTAATACGATCAAGCTCGTCTTAGTTCTGTAAAAGAGAAACGTGAATTCAGCGGGTGTACAGTTTCTGTTGTTAAGGGCGGTGTTACGAGACAGGTCGAGTCAAATCAACTTGGTTAGCACGCTAACTTCAGTAGATACCTCTGCAACATAATATATAGACGTCAAAAATGTTATTTCCTCAGAGTCTGTAGAAAATTTTAGTTAATTTTTCAACGTTTTAGACTAAAATTGTTACATATTGCACCATTAAACTTGCTTACCATTTATGGACTAGGACATAACTGGCGGCTCGTTTGCATTTTCTCCTTATTTTCCACATTATTTAATGACCTTTCATGGCTTTAAGATGTTGTGTGTTGTAAACTACACTTCTACTTCTGTATGGGGACATAAAAATGGTTTGAACTGATCTTGTGCTGAAACACTTTTTGGTGATTTTTTCAGAACAAAAACAGAAATGCCAAAAGTTTCCAGCTCATTAAATGTTTTGGGTTTTGAACTATTTCTCGGACAAAATAAAACATTTAACAGACATCACTTTTGGCTCTGGGGAATAGTGATGAGGATTTTTCACAATTTTCTTACATTTTATGCACGAAAAGATCAATAAAAAAAATCAATGCCTACATATTATAATAATAATAATAACAATTCTTGGTAGGATTCAGTGAAAGTCAGATAAACCTGAATGTAGTTTGATAAGTAAGTGAAATTCCATTTCCTGGTGATTGTTCATTTGTTCTTGAATCATGTGACTGAGGCTCCTGATTTCAGCCGGTTTACCTGAATGAGGTCTGATGATCTCATCCCCTTGCTGACATCAGCGCTGTCGGAGATCATGCACTCCGGGAAGAAGAGCTGAAACAGGAAGAAGGAAGTCCTGTCATTAAAATCCTCTGAACAGGATCATTTACAAGACAAAGAAGCCGCTCCTGCTGCTCTTCATCCTCCAGCTGATCAGGATTCTTCGGACGCGCTGGAATCGTGCTGCTCTGTTTGAGATGCATCGGAGGCGACATAACAACTTAATTGTTCAGACAAAAGCAAACGATCATGCCGTGTGAAGTCATGCAAAGCCACGTGTGCGCAAAACCAACAGGTGTCCAATTTTCAGGCAGACTCAGAGGGAGGCAGAGATCCTGCTGCTGCCTCTGTTTGCACATGAAAGTGGGCGCGGAGGAGAAACTAACACGTATGTCAAGAACACAAGAAGCTCGACGTGAAAAACAAATCATAAAAATGGACAATTTACAGTTTCCAAAGTATTAACACGAATAATGAATGAAATTGTTTGTTACTCTCTGTTTAATATTATCATAAAAATATTATTATAAATTGACTGTATTTGGGTTTTTGATTGTTGGTCAAACAAAGAAGATACTTCAAGACTTCACCTCGAGTTCTCGGATGTTGTTTTGCAAAAGAGCGAGCAGGACAGTATAACAACAACAGGCCAGTTTGTATCTATAAATATGCAGCTCGAACATGTAAAAATGCTGTTTTCTATTCTATTTTCCATATTCCATCACATTTTTGAGTTGTCCTGGTGGCTGAATTTTGCGTTTTCCTTTTACATAAATAAATAAATTTCCATCATAAATTGGTGCAGAAAAGATCCAAATTGGTGCATAAAAAATTCACCAGAATGCAGGAGATGGAGTGTTTGACTCTCCGAGGACCACTAGACCCCCTGATTAACATGTGAACCTCTCCGATGTGGAAATGAAACCCACGCCCTCGCAAATACACCGCCGACGCGGGAACGAGTGGCCTTCAGAGACGCACTTGTAAAACAGGTGGTGGTGAAATGCAGCCGGCTGCCGAGAGACTACTCAGCCTAAAAAAACACAAAACAACAACACGGGAACAGGATTTGCCAGGAGTTATTCTTCCTGGATTGGGTGTTAGTGTGGTATTTTTGTGGAAGTGGAATGAAAAACAACTGTCAGGTTAATCAATAATGAAAATAATCATGAGTTGCAGACTTTTTCTACCCCGTTTCCACGAGGAAGTTACATGCATTACTCCAGAGTCGTCACGATACCAGAATTTTAAACTTTGATACAATCTCATACAAACTCTTGTAACACCATCTCAAAAGAAAAAAGTCATTAGCACAGAAAATATTACACCATGCTGGTACAGAAAAAGTCCCTGAGTACTTCCTAGTTTTGCTGCAAACCAAATTTCAGGCAGGACAATAAAGACTGAACTGAACTGAGATCTTATATAAAACTTACTTACTTAAAATAGCTTTGGTGCTTTTGATTTACACACGGTGGAAATGTAAATCCATGGGTATTTATGTTTATTTACTCCATGATCAAATTCACTGTTCAGCCTTCTGGAGGCAGTGTGGGCAAACTTTCCAGAGACACCAGTGGGAGTTTAATCAAAAACCAGTTTTCAATGTGAACTGTCACCTTTGTTTAACAGCACAGGCGACAGAGCAGATCTGATGTAATGAAATACCTGAGGCTGTAAGTAAGCGCGTCTGCGCCGGCATGAAACCTGTCAATCATTCAGAATCACTAACCACCGTGACGTCAGGCCAACGTCTGCCGTGTCAACAACATGTTTAATGAAGAGCAGAAAATCTTCCTTTTTCCTGCTTCAGGCGTTCTGTCGTGTAAAAAGAGTGGATGGATATTTAATTTGGTTCATTAAAAGGTTGATGAGCTTTAACACGGTGGAGGCTGCGTACCATCGGTTTCCTGAAGAACTCGTACTTGGCGTAGTTTTTGCAGAAAACGAACCTCGTGTCACCTTTGAGAGACCAGGTCGCCTGAACCTCCAGCACGACCTCGTGGTCCTCCAGGCACCTCTCTGAGGAGACAGGAGAACGCATGTGTTAAATTTAAACATTTTATAAACCGTTTTATACACGTTTATGTTCATTTCAAAGCACAGTCTCACCCAGGGCCAGAGTGGGATGGACCTCAAGCAGAGCCCAGTTCTCCTGATCGCTGCAGTGAGCCGTCTGGACCAACATGTGACAAACCTCTCGGGCTGTAGCTCCTGGAGAAACCCACACCGACCTGCTGTGGCTGTCCTCTCCGTACACCTTTATCAACTGCAAGAGTAGGGGAAGAAATATCAGATCTTTAACCTGAGTAAAATGAGCAATACCACAATGTAGAGTCCTTTATTTAATTAGGTGCAACAGATCACAAAACCCAGAGAGGTCAGAGTTAAATTTAAAAATGCACTTGGCTCAGATGTAGCAGCTTCTCTCTGACTGCAGACTACATCAAAATCTCGCTATACAACCTTGTTGTGGATTGATTAACAAATCTCTTGTATCTTGTATTTAATCAAAATACACTCCGTGGTCTTGCTCAATGACCCGTCCACTGCATTATCTGATTGGTTGCACGTCACGAGTAAGAGCCAATCAACACTGAGCGCTGTGTCACAGACGGGCAGAGACACAGAGCTGCTCCGGTGAGCTGAGAAGACCTGTGTGTAGAACTGGAGGCAGCAGACATAACCAAATTTACAAACACATCACAATCTTATGATCTATTTCTCTGACGTTAAGCCTGTTCAGATTCCCAGTCACGCCTCTGAAAATACTCAGAGTCATGGTTGTGATTTCACTCAGTGGAGGCGAAAGGTGTTTTTTGTTTTTGTTGTTGACTCCAGTGCCACACAGAGCGCCTCAGAGTGAAACACAGCGAGCTTCTGTCTCGTCTTTTCACCACAACTCTGCACTGAGATTTAGGGAATATAACAGCAGCAGTAAAACTGTTTCACACTATGATGGTTGAATTTAGTCTGCGGATCACATGCAGGTGATCCATACAGACCATGAGCCGATGACAATCTGTTACACCTGTAAAATTTTAATTAAACAATATATGGTCTGAATTTTCATGCAATAGGCCTTTAATATATTTACATTCTCTGTGTAGTAGCTTTTATCATTGGTGGCGGAGTCCGCCATCCCCCCACACTGGATTCAAGTTCATACACACAAGGTATTGACAGAAAACGATCTCATTGATAACAGTCACTCTTTACTGCTCACTGTTTACAACATATGAAGTTACTGCAGATGCAAAACCAACATGTCCTCCTGCTGCTGCTTCAAGTTTAAAGCATTCAACTGGCAAAGCACCAGGTGGTCCTCCATCAAAAATGTGTGAAAACAAGACGTCTGTCTTTTTCCAGCATTTTTTGACAGTGGGTCAGTTTTAAATATTGCAGGAGCTGATGCAACCAGACAGAACAGCAGCAGTGAGCTGTTAGATGAGGAGCTGCAGGCGACAGGCTGCACACACCTCCAACTCAACTCCTCAACAAGGTAAACAACTCCTTTCGCTTTGTCCAGATGGCATCTTGAAAACTAGTCACATGGTGCGCAGCTTGAAATCAAACAAAGGTTGATTATTCTTTGAATTTGTTTGGCTGCGCTGCAAACAGCTGCTCTGAAGGATTAAAACTCAACTTCACCATTTAAAGGGCGAGTCAGCAATTCTGGAGAAAAACTGCAGATTTTTGAACTCAACAACCAAACAAATAACATCCCTCCCTTCAGAGCTCCTTCGGCAGCTCCGAAACCAAAATTCATGGACGTGCGTTACCATGGCAACGACACCAACAACCGAGCAAGCCGAATAATCGCTATGAAAATACAGGTGACATCGTATGTTTCTGTAGTTCTGCAGCAAGTGTGACAATAAGCCCGTCAATATTTAAATAGATGCTCAAGCCAAAGTCAAACAATATCTCACGTTATTTACATTTCTTTCACTGCTCATTTTAATAATTACAAATAATTATAAATAAAACAAACAAGATGAATTAAGAAAAATAATCAAACATACATAAAATTAGTTTGTTTACAATTTCTATAGTGCTGTATTGTTGTACATGTTTATATATATTTATATATTTACACATTTCTTATTTTGTAACTAAAAGCAGAAAATATGACCTACATAAGTAGTTTGACACAGCATACAGACGATCTATTATTACAGGTTAACAGGTCATTTTTGGAACAAGGAGGACAGGATTCAGGACAACTGCTCAAAATTTGGGACTTGCCTGATTTTTTTCAGGATGTCTGGTCACTCTGACACAGACCAGTTAAGCTGTGCTGGGCCGATACTGAGCCGGTAATATCAGCAGACTGATGTATCTGTCTGGCTCCATTAAAAAGAGCAGTGCAATAAAGCATCTCAGTAAGTTAATTATATATTCCACCGCTCTGGAAATATAAATAGATTGTTCACTTGTGTGACACTACTCCCATGTAATCTGGGAATTTACAAGTTTTTGAATAAATTGGCCTAAAAAGTTTGAAAAAAACAGGTTAAATCTGAGACTGAGTAACTAAATACACAACATGTTTTTCAGAACTTGTTTTGGCACAACATCAACACGGGTACGCTCAAGACAAGAAACCAAAATGTGACGCCAAGAACCTGTCAACTGAGCTGCGAAGGCAGACAGTCGTTGTATTTAATAGGCCGTGACAGTTCGAGACGGCTCTTTAAATTCTTCCTAATTTTAGACCGACTCTGGGGCAACTTACATCTCAACTTTCTCTCTTAACGATGAGCTTACAACACAGGTTTCACATCTTATATTCATGTCACGAGCTGTTTAGTAAAGAAGAAAATCTGTGAAACATCTCTCTAGTTTCTCCTGGTGTTTTCTGGTCTGTTGAGGAAAAGATCAGATTGCAGAAGCAGCCAGGCGTGCAGACTCTCCGTGTCCCTGACGCTGCCGATGTGAACCAGGAGCAGGTTATTCAGGGGTCAGGACGCTTCTCAGAGCGCGCTGCTGTCTGACACGGCGTCTGGATCCGGCAGCACGCCTCGAACCAAAAAGACAACAAACCTGCCCGACCAGAAACCCGCGGCTGTCAATCAACAAGTCCTGACTGGTTGGACGAGTGCCGACGTCAGTCGAGGCAAATAATGGCCGGGTATCAACCGGGGAGGATTATGGGGGAGGAACATTCTTTCAGTGGAAACCTCACAGTTCAATATCTGGTCCGGGGGAGGTGGAGGAAAATATGTTTCTCTTTACTCGGGACAGTTTCTGTGCAGTTGGGACATAAAGCTAACAAAGTGTGACAACAGCTGAGATTAGATCAGATATTCAAAAACATTCGAAAGTCAAACACACTGAAGAAACATTCTGAGCAATCTGAAATGGGGAGAAGATATCCGACTGCAAATATTTTTACTGATACTGAATTTTGTGATAGGGTTTTTGCAGCGACCTGTATCGAACGATGTAGAACTGCAATGATTTAAATTACTTGGCAACTATTCTGATAATCGATCAATCAGTTTGGATCTTTTTCTCTGATTTCAGCTCCTCAAATGTGAATATTTTTTGGTTTCTTTGCTCCTCAGTGACTGTAAACTGAAGATCTTTGAGTTGTGGACAAAACAAGACATTTGAGGACGTCGTCTTGGACTTTGGGAAACACTGACCAACATTTTCTGACCAAACCACTAATCGATTAAACGTAAAAATAACTGACAGATTAATTGATAATGAAAATAATCATTAGTTGCAGCCGCACAACGTTCGTACAAAGTCTGACATGTAGGTCAGCACGTCTCTGCAGCACCACATTCATTTTACAAGCAAAAATGGGGTTTTATCAAATATTGCACCTACTGCGATTGAGATGGAGATGTGATGGAGAAGTGTTGATTTTATGGTGTAAACTGTATTTAAGCTGTTAATCCATCCATGACAAACTGATTTTATAGTTCACTGGAAACTATCTGCTGCTAAACAGGATCTTATGGTGGAGAATTCATGTCTAATTCAAGAGATATGGTCCTTATTGCCCCCGAATATGATAGCTGAACCTGCCATTTTTTTTGTCCAAATCAGTGGTTCTCAACTTTCTTCCTTCACTTATTTAGGGGACGTCACTTAAGGAAGAAAAACAAAACAAATCAGCCCCACAGCTGTCCAGATGTGGTCAAAATTAAAACAAACAACAACAATCAGCTGTTGGCGTCCACAAACGCCCCGCTCTCTTTCATCACCGTATGTGAATCGCCCCGCGGCGAGCGCAGCACGTCGACGCGCTGCTGTGATTACAGACGTTTGTTTGTTGTGCCAGTGTTTGAGAGTCAAAATAAGGCGGCGTAGCCACGGCGACGCAGCTTTCCTGTCACTCACAATCATGACCAACCTTCACCTGCCCTGTTAGCAAACAAGTTGAGACACATCGAAAGGATCCGCTGACTGATTCCACCTGTCAGACCCCACAGATCAGGCAGGTGTGAGCAGATTAACACAGAAGATGTGACGTGTCCAAACAAATTCTTCACAGAGGAAAAAACTACCAGTATTCTGGTTTTATTGCCGTTAATAAACAAACCAAAACTAACAGTGTGTTAGTCTGTTTTCTGTGGTAGATCTTTAAAAATGCTTCACAAATATACAGCAAATGTTTACTCGATAACTTCCTAAAACAGGTCTAGTTATTCAATCAAGGGGACTATTTTCAGTGGCGGATAAATATGCTGTTAATATAAGTTCATTGTGGGTTTTGGCCTTTTCATGGGATTTGTTGACAGTTAGAAAAATGCAGAATATTACCAGACTTAGACCCTAATTGCACGGGACTGGTATTACCGGCAGACCTCATGTGATTTAGAAATTACTCCCCCACGTCTGTGTTTCATGTAGCGCATTCGTGCAGGATAACAAAACTGCCCTGCAGAGACAGACGCTAATACTTTTAAGCACTGGCCCCCCCAAGTCCCTAATTTCTGGTTCCCCAAATGTGCATTTATGTAATGAAAATGACAGAAAAGGTAATTTAACGCAGCGTAACACGTCCCTCCTTAACTGTGACACTTCTCTTCTTCACTTTTCCCATGAATTATCATGTGGTGTCTCCTGAAGGCGTCACTTCTGATTAAAAAACGAACTAGGTGAGAAAACTGGCAGCACACATCGCAGCACATTCCATCATCCTCTGGCCACGTGAACTCCTGCCTCCATTCACACCTTCATTTTCGTTTCTTCATAGTTCACTCTGGTTCTTCTGTGAAGATCCCATTAGCAGTCTGAGTCGGCTTTAGTAAACCCAGACTGTTCACTGTTTTCATACAATGTTGAAGTAAAAGGAGCAAAAGGAATTCTGATGTTCTTGGAGCTATAAAGTCGTGTTAATGAATGCGGATAAAACTTGGTGACCACAGGTTTCTACAATTGGTGGCCACAGACTCATTTTTTGTTGCCATAGCACCAGGAGTTAATGTTGAACCCCTGCCATGCATATTATGTACAAGAGCAACGATGTCACAGAGATGCTGATTTGCACAGGACCAGTATTTTCACTGTATTTGGTGAAATATGGTCAGAAATCTGGGGTGTTTTTACTTTACAAATTACAGACATGGCAGATCCACATGAGATTAAGATCACAGTGAACAGAGGTCCCCAGGTAACAGTAGGTCCATGCAAATAGGGCTTTATCCTTTAAATGTGGATCCAAAGTTCAGAGCTCTGACCATTTTATTTAATCCTTCACTGGTACCTGCTCAGTGCCTCTGATTCATAATTTGATAAATGGTTTGTGATGTAAAAATGAAACTAAGATGGTGAAGTGAAACTAATCTAAATGATGGAGACTTCAGAATAGTTTGGTTTACAGAAAAAACTAAATATTCAAACCACAGAGCAAATCTCACTACAGTGAGCAGCCAAACGTCTGAAGTCTGAAGCTGCTGATCACTTACAAGAGTCTGAACTTACAAGTTTGTCACTTGACTGTGGTGGAAGTGAACTAATGAGCACAGGAGACTTCGAGGGGCTGCACAGCTCAGGAAACGGGTTGGGTATGGACGGGACGGAAGACGAGAAGGACTCGGCGCTTTTCGACCTAGAAAAGTTATTGAACAAAAGAATAAAAACATCATCAGAGGCAACAAAAATCAGGAGAAACTGACAAATTATCTCATCATACGATCAATTTGCAATTAGATGCCATTAAAGGAGAAGATGATACTCTATTCTAGCAATATTCTTTATATAATCATTTTTAAAAATCCCATAAAAAGATCAAAACCAGCAATGAACTGTACAGTCATGTAGCATATCCTCCACATGTACCACCAACTTCTGACCAAACGCTCGACTTGATGAAAACACACCTAATTCAAACTCTTAGACAATTAGATGGAAATATGTAAAGTGCTGGTTTGGGCTTTTCGTGGGATTTGTTTAGAGAAACATTAAATTATTTCAGCTTTATCCTTTAAGCTGTATCTGGTTTTCACAGTGACATGTGTTGCCAAGTCCACATCGGGAAGGAAACAAAAACTCTGATTAAAGCTCTTTCGAGTATTTGAACTTTAAATAGACGGCTGCAAAAATCAGCTGCTTTTGCTAAACACTGCAGAGAAACAAGTCAGGATTAATTAAGAGGGCAGCCATGCTCATATTTTCTGGATTATAATGTGTATTTAACATGTTTGATTTATTTTACAGGATTAATATTGAAGGAATTAAAATGAAAACATTGCTTTCTTTGTCTTCGGTGTAGAGGAAACAAATAAACGGTGTCTTTGAAACAGAACCACGGTGCGTCTCTAACAGCAGAACACACACTCCCAGCCCTCTGTACAATCACAGTTTTATGATTTGTGTCTTTAAGGCGGGGAACATCTGGATTAATAGCCGTCTAAACAGAAACTAGTCCCTTCTTTACACATCAGATGACTGATGACCTGACGTTGACTCACTGACTTGAGTCAATACCCAGCACCTCCGTCAGGAGTCTGTTGACTCACGTCCACCGCGGGTGAGTAATGCCGTCTGCGTCGACGTTCCTGTTGGTCGTACCTGTTTGAGGTGATGAAGATGGGCTGGGAGCGGCGTATGGGCGGAGAATCTGCGACCAGAGGAGCCAGAGTCAGAGAGGAGCTGCCCAACAACGTCTCTGCTCTGTTAGACTTCTCCTTCATCTCCGAGGAGCCCTCGAATACTTCTGTCCAGGGACCTGCCACCTCCATCATGTCACCTGAGGAGGAGGAGGACGGACGGCAGATTATTAACCAGCAGGCTTCTCTGTGTCCTCATTTGTCCCATCAGCTCTCTAGTGAAATCCACATGCAAACTATGATCGACCTTTATTTATCCAGAGCAGAGCTGAGTGCTCAGTCTGCAGGAGGAGCGCCCTGATTACAGCAGAGTTAACATGTACGTCAGAAACTTAACTCTGAGAAACTTAACTTGGGCGTGAAAAGTCCGAGAGTTATTCTATTTATAGGGCGAAAAGTAAATTAAAGCTGATTTCCCTCGGGCGGTCTTAATCCGAGGGATTTCTAAAAGATGACTGCAATTCACGAGGAGCAGATTCATCATTAAATCGTGTGCAAACCAGCTCCAAACAAAACCAATTTTCACATCTCGAACTTTCAGGGCTGTGTGGTCTCTCGATCGAGGATTAAACCAGGACAAGATCCGGTGTGAGGTGAGCGGAGGAGACGCGTGCTCAGTCCAGTTTCTATACAAACTGGTTGCAGTGGGGTTTTTTTAAGTCCAAAGCAAAGGGAAAACACTGACGGGGAAAAGACATCAAATCTTAGCATCACTATGACACAGAGCAGCTCTTATTGATTCCACATCACACAGAGACCACAGGCAGCGTATCGAACTAGCTAACATGATCAAAATGATAACGCTGACAGGTTATTGTAGAGCAGGTATAAGTTTTGATTATTAGCACGCTAACATTCACATCAGTAAACTCAAAGCACAGCTGAGGAGGATGTGAACGTCTTTAGTTTTGCAGATATTTGGTCGTAACTCAAAAGTTCTGGACAAAGTGGAGTGAATATTTATCACCAGTTCCACTTTTCTCTTGTTTATATGACAAGATTAATTAAATACCCGGAACATTTCTGGATTATTGGTGAAAATAAACATCTGGAGTTGGGCTGGGGTAACATGGTTGAACTAAATATCACAAAATGAATCACATTAATAACATTTTTCAGATTTAAATATATACTATGATAAATGTAGGCTCATAATCACACGTAAAATAGGTAAACTGATGTTCAGTGCAAATAACGTCATTAAAAAAGTTTCATTTTTCTGCATCACATCAGACAAAACTCTTCAGACGTTTAAAACAAAACCTGACTGTTTATCACGGCTGCACAATTAATCAAAATATTATCAAAATGGCAACATGGCAAATAAATATAATATCAAAATCACAGGAGCGGCCAAATCTTTGATGAAGAAAAAATGTTTGTTTGGTACAGACCTCAACATCTCACACATCCTGAATCTGATCACAACTGCAAATCTGTCGTGCAGATATCGTGCAAGTATTTATTACTTGAAATTTCTTCTGTTCTGTAACGCAAACAATATTTTAATTTTCCTGCTGAAGAACATTAAATGAACAGCACACTGTCCTCAGACACACACAGACTATTATTCTGTCATCGTTCGGTGTATCTGGGGACTCGCCCGCAGCAGACGAGTGTTTGAATTGGAGGAATTTTGTTTTATATTCAGACGACACACACACACACACACACACACACAGAGCAGCAGGTGTTGTCATGTGGCGTGTGTGGAAATTCAGGTTGTGTTATTGTATTATATTTCTCTCTGGCTCTGCGCCACCAGAGTCTATTTCCAGTGAGGAACGTATGACTAAAGCGTGTTGTTCGTCTCGTATCATTGTATGTTAATGAGCTGTAACATGAAAATAACTGCAGTCATCAGAAACAAGCTGCTCTTTGTGTGCGTTTTGTTTTGTTTGGCTGCTGAAGCTGTTTTCTGTGCATGATGTCATTATGTCGACTGAGGCGGCGGCGACACAAATTAAACTGCTTCTGATCTAAAAACGTCACCGTGATTAAAGTTTGATACCAAAAGTGATGAAAACACAGAACAGAACTTTGTTCAATGTGGGACAGTTTCCAGACAAACACGAAGTAAATCAAATCTCCTCTGAGGTTGAAACTGAGGACAAGTGACGTCTTCAGAGAGTATTTATCATTATTATTATTATTTTAATGGTGTTTTATTGTCTTCTTCTTCTTCTCTTGGTTTTATTATTGCTGTTTCCTGCACCAGGACCCGAGTCCCTCATTTTGATTTGTAAAACGTTCTGGGACGTAGAGCTGCAACGATTAACTGAATAATCAATTATTAAATGAAACACCAACTATTTTGATAATCGATTCATTAATTTGAGTAATTTTTTAAGAAAAAAAGTGAAATTTCTCTGAATTCCAGCTTCTTAAATGTGAATATTTTCTGGTTTCTTTTCTCTGTAACAGTCATTTGAATCTCTTTTGGTTGTGGATAAAACATTTGAAGACGTCATCGCCAATTTCATCAACGTTTTATAGGCAAACAACTATTAATCAATTAAATAATCAGCAATGAAATTAATCATTAGTTGCAGCCCTACTGGAAGGACAATAAAATACCTTTATGTGTATTTTATTGGACTAAAAGGCAAAACCTAAACTTTTTTTAAAGTTAAAATACAACAAAAATTAAAAGGACTTCCAGAAAAATACTAATTTCAGTCTTAGTGCATAAAAATCTATTTTGTTTCTGATTGATTGCTCAGAAATTAAATTTAGGGCTGCAAGTAATGACTGTTTTCATAGTCAATTAATCAGTTGATTATTTTCTCAATTCATTCATAGTAGTTTGTTTTAAAATGTCAGAAAATGTTGAAAAATGTTGAAAAAAGTCCAAGATGACGTCCTCAAATGTCTTGTTTTGTCCAAAACCTAAAGATATTCAGTTTACAGTCAGAGAGGAGCAAAGAAACCAGAAAATATTCACATTTAAGAGCTGAAATCAGAGAATTTTGACTTTTTTTTTCTTTAAAAAATTACTCAAACCGATTCATCATTGCAGCTCTAATTGGAAATAGTTCTGATACAACCTAAAATGCTGGATGTGGTATCAGCAAGACTGTCTATC
>JAJHUR010089576.1:0-160631 GCA_027495735.1 Lutjanus campechanus
TTTGTCGCATGTCATGTCTGCTCTCTTCATGTCTCTTCAATTGTTTCTACTTTCAAGTGTCGAGTGCACGCACAAATGCCAAAAAATAAGTGACACTAAGTGAGGTTTATGCTTCCAGTGAAGTGAAGAGAAAACTGAGAGGAAAATACAAACAAGGTGCTGATTATACACCAGAAAGTTATTACAAAAACAACAAACATACAGACATGACTGCATTGCTAAACAGAATTTTTATTTTCTTTTAATAATAAAAGGATAAATGATGAGCCCCAAAGTGCACGTACCTGTTTTATGTAAGATAAACGCTAACTCCTCCTTGGCTTGATTTCAAAACATTGCATAAATAAAGGATGATTTAGGAGGACGATTACGCCATCACTTAGTAATGCATTGTTGTATTCGTTTTATTGGAGTGGCCCTTGATTTAGTTGGCTGTGAGCAAACACCAGAATGTAAACAATTATGGATTAGACAGTATTGTGTCCACTGGGCAGACACGCTCATTACAGAGTGGATAATGGGGGCTGAAGTGAATGTGAGTGATAGTTCTCCATATATGTAGGCCAAGTTATAGAAATAAATCGCCTCTCATTTCCCTGTAGAGAATGTGATAAACGCTGTCTGAATGACTCTGATTAATCTTCCCAGACTCACAGCCAAAGCTTTTGAACAGGTAGACGTCATTGTTCCATTTTTTTGTGCGCTCACTCTCGCACTGACATACATGCATCTTCACACACGCACAAGCACACACACAGATGCACACTCGTGTCTATGGCTTTCCGGCGTACAGTAATTCATAAACTGTGTTCTTTGCTGATTACCCAGGGTGACAAAAGCAATTGTTCTGCTACACTAAATCTGTGTGGATTAATGCTTGTCTCTGGAGCTGTTCCCTCTGCATTAGTGTATGTGTGTCTATGTGTGTGTGGGTTGTCCTTTCCTCTCTCCTCTCCACTCTGACAGGCTTCACTTAGGATGATCTTACATTATTTTCATGTCATGGCATTTTATTTGCTGCAGTTTATTGAAAAAATGTTAAACATTGTCCCCAATACCGATATTGTATTGGCGTCCCACTCTTGTGTTATTACATGGACGTTGGATGTGTCCTTCACAAAGCTAGGAATCAACTTTTTTTGATCCAGATGTCTTTGGGGGATTACCCATGCTGAGGGATTAACCCTGCCATGTGCCATCTGACAGCGCCAAGCACTGCGAAGAGCATAAAAGTCAAGTCATGGACTAACACCATTAATAGATTTCAGTAAGCCTTTTTTCCCTTCAAAGGTTGACTGGTGGCAATATTAATTCAATTTCCAAGCCCCTCTCGTGAGTAACCCGTCGTCTACCTCTCTGCTCTGTGAGGAGCGGGGGCCATGGTCCACTGCCGCTGAATAAGAAGTCTCCTCAAAGGATTTTCACCAGCCTCATTTCACAGGAGACAATCTGCATCATGTTTTAATCTTATTAGCATTGAATTAACACCACATCAATGACCTGCTCAAAGCAGAGAGCTTATAAGTCTGTCCAGTTTTCAGCTGATATGCAAAGCAGACTTGGAAACACTTCTCAAGGCAAGCGAATCATTGAAGCTATAAGTTTACTGAGGGTAACAAATCATCCTGAATGCACCATAAGGAAAACACTTTAGCTGTTAAGGGGAGACGGTCCATAACCTTGGTATTGTATATATAAACAATAGACTTCAATCTTACACGAGAGGGACAATTGAACACATGCGCAACCTAAGCAAATTGATTTTGTTTCTCTGCAGAGGCTTGTTAGATAGGACATAACCTCAACATCCAGATGCAGTGCGTAATATAAAAGAGCTCTATCCTGGAGATGTGATGCTATTAAATGTATATATTGTGGGCAGTTTGACTGTGAGGAAAAGGGGTTATAGCATTCAGTTGCCGCTCAAAAGTAATTTGTATTTACTGGCCTCAGGCATGAGGTCATAGCATGAAAAAAATCTGCTTATTTTTCTGTTATTGAGACTCTAATCTGCAAAACTGTTTTTTTTTAGATACTTCAAAAACTGATTTGAATTTTAGCTGTTTTTATGCCTTCGTGTCAGCGAGAGCTGTGGCCAGAGACATTATGTTTTCTGGTTGCCAGTCTTTCAGTATGTTTGTACATCCGTCCATCCTTTTCTTGTGAACATATCTCAAGAACACCAAGAACACCACCAACAATTTCTTCAAACTTAGCAGAAATGTCAACTTGGATTCAAGGATGAACTTAATAGATTTTGGGTGTTAAAAGTCAAGGTCACTGTGATGTCATGTCCATTCCGTTCTCATAAACATGATATCTTAGGAACACCTCAAGGGAATTTCATTATATCTGACACAAATGTCCACTTGGACTCAAGGATGATTAGATTTTGGTGGTCAAAGGTCAAACAGCACTCTGACCTCACAAAACATGTTTTTGGCCATAACTTAAAAGTCAAATGCTCATTATGACAAAATTGAACACGGATATCCCTCCAAAATGATGAAGTGACGACATTTTACATCCAAAAGATTAAAGGTCAACTTCACTGAGACATCACAACGTTCTGCAACAACACTTGAAGCTCTCTATCAGTCCTCTGTAAGAACAGTCTCTAAGTGAACGCACCATGTTTCTCACTGGAACTGTACATCTCAATATAGTGATCATTTCTGTTCGGCCCAAAATACAAGAGAAAACTCTTCACTACACATATTATCTATCTAGACAGACATGGATGTAACCTGCAACTTTACTGGCTGACAGAGGCATACAACTCCAAGGCGGTATAATTCTAGTTTTCTCCTAGTATCTCTTTAAAACAGCATTGTTCATTTAGCAATATAAATCATTTTAGTTTAGGTGTCATTTTTATAGATAAATGGAGAGAGATTTAATTTTGCAGGGGATCGCTACAAATCTCAATTGCAAGTGTAATCTTTAATGCAATCTCACTTTATCAGCTCTCATCATTTTCTTTTCTCTGTTTCTCTTTATAAGACATCGTGTCTTAACTCTTTTACACCCCTCCACTGTCTCTGCATCTCATTACTCTTTTCTCGCTGCCTACAAAGTAATGTTGAAAATGTAGAAACACATTTTTTAAAGTCTTTTAGTCTTCATTATGTATTTAAAAGTGGGACATTAGGACAATGGGACAGTAAGTCTGCCTGTCTGTCTTTCTCTCTTTATTTGTTTTTTTCTTTCTTTCTTTCTTTCTGCCTCCCTCCATTTCTCACACACAGTGACTTTGAACCTGCATTGCCGCAGTGCACAGGCGTTGTGCCACTCAAATCAGACTATATTACAATTAATTTATCAGTTTGTGTTCTATGCTCAATAGCCTTGGGCATGTGTAGACACACAGCAGGGGAGTCTCATCTCTGCAGCATGTTTGTGAGGTGAAAGAGAGAATTATCTGCTGTTCATTATTGATACTACAAAAGCCAGGGATGTGGAGGAGAGGCATGAGGCATAAGGACATATAAAACCCATTTGTCTGATCTTGGCTTGTGTGAAATACATAAAAATAATACAAATGCAAAGACAAAGTAATCATATTTCATGGGGGTCGTCATATTTCAGAGAGTATTCTTGGTAATGGGTGGAAAACACTTAGCTGGGCCTTCTCTTCAATAAAGTTAATATAGAAATTTCCCTCTGCTGCTGCGGTAGAATGAGAATTAACTGTGCGTCTTTATAAAGGGACTCAGCGCTGATAACACACAGCAGGGAAAGGCAGTGTGCAGTGTTTAGTGACTTCTCTATATTTCATGGTAATATACGGTAGTATATATATTTTTTAAATATATTTGTAGGCCACAAGTTTAAGAAACATAAAAATGAATCTAGGTGGTCACTGGTGTACTGTCACAAGATGACAGCTGCACTTAATTGCTGGAGACTCTAAAGGGTCGGTTACCATCAATGGAAACAGTTGAAATACAATATAATGCTACTGCAAGCGGGTCATTATTCATTTTGGTGATAGTTTTAATGCTGAGGGATTGATTGGAGCTTCTACCTAGAAACTTTCAGGGGTTCTTCAAGGATTTCAACAATCCTTGAAGAACTCTTTCAAATAGGGCTCTTTAGATAAGAATGTTTTTTAATGGATTGGGAATCTTACAAAGAACCCTTGACAAACTCTTTCTTCAAAAAAGGCTTCTTGAGAAACAAATGGCTCTGGGTAGAACCTCAGCCCTAAGCGTGTACACACTTTACGGCATGTGTTTCTACAGTTCTACAAAAATCTCATGCAAAAAGAAAGACTTCTGTCTGATTTGAACTTCTACAAATAGGCCAACTTTGCTTATGAAAGATATCGGCAGGCTATTTTCCCCACTTTATTCCTTATCTTTATATTACTGAATTGGCTCCCTAAAAGATTTTCTCCAAGGCACACCAGACTGAAATAGGCTATTATTGTCCATTGTAAAAATAATAACACCAGTAATATTGGTCTATGAATGATAAGATGGGAATAAACATGAAGTATTTTCCATCTGCTGCCGTTTTCTTCATGCAGATCACACAGGTTCTTTCAAGAGTTGCAGGCTGTCATGTCATTTTCCTGCAAACCAAAAAAGCTGTGAAATTGCAGCAGGTGAATTCTTTTTTTAGTGACTAATTGAGGTGAAGTGTTCACATGACAGTAATGAAAATGTCATGTTGCTATTTCCAAATATATTATTTTCTTATTACTGCTCAAGCCTAGCAAGCAGTCCAACATGACTCACAGACATTAGATTTGAGAACAGGTTTATGCATGTCTTTATTAGAAATAGAAAAATACAGTTCCCCTACATAAGAAAATTAATATCCCTCTGTCATTTCACTTTACAGTTTCTGTCTTCCACTTTGCATGCTAAGTGAGTTGTCTGCATGACTAAAACACCAGCATCATCCTAGGGGATTTATCTATTCAATCCAGGTCCCTATCCACTCACATTACCATTGTGGCTAATCAGTGTTGGATGGTGATGATAGCGGCAGCCTAATAGGTGGATATAGATCAGACTACAGTGATGGATCTCCTGGTCAAGTGCTTTGGACCATAATGAATGTTCCCAGGCCAGGTGGAGCAGGCTGGCAGCAGGTGGCTCTAAATGGAGCAACAGCTTTCCAATACTTCCCCTTGGACTGTGCACGTGGCCATACGCACCTCTGGACGTCCTCCCCCTCAGTATCACTCTACTCTATTCACACATGATTTGATGAGTTGCATGTATGCATGAGCCAAATTGTCAAGAGAGAAGTGCAATTTAGAGGTTGACTGACAGAGGAGAGACATCACACAGCTCCAGAAGTGTGGAGACAGTCAGTGTTTCTGTGTTGGTTGTGTTCTAGCTGTACCGTAGGGGAGCTGTGACTTTTAAACAGATGCAGATGAGGCCTGGGCTGCTATAATTAGCAGAGGTTGGATTGTGAATTGCACATTTCAACTTTCACTTATTTTGTTACCTGTTTCTCTCCCTCAGCATTTCTAAACAGCTAGAGAGGAGCTTACACCTTCCTTGAAGACTTGTAAATGTTACCTGTCGTGTTTCTTCACATTGCTGTTCATAATTAGTGAGTCTGACCAATGCGCCCTGTACTTCTACGAAGACAGAAAAGGAGAGGATGCAAAGAGAGTGTTAAGTAGGGCGGCACAATTAATTGCAATATGGCCAAGTGCAATATCCAAATCAGAGACCTGCAAGTTTTTGACATAGGAAAAAATAGAAAAAAACAGTCAGCAGAGGCGACCCCAACAAATGTCACATCATCACCATTTTAGGATTTTTTTCCCAATGAGTAATGATCATTCCCACTAATCATATCACATATCACCATCACAATTTCAGTTAAAATAATCGCAATATGACTTTTTTTTTACGCTATCGCTCAGCCTTAGTGTTAAAAAATACATGGGGCTTTTCCACTGGCACCATTGGCCACGCTGAGACAAACTATACTGCACTGATTTGCATTTCCATTAGCACTTTTAATATGCCGAGCTGTGCCTAGTCGCGCCAGAGAAGGACCGTCTCTGAAGTGGGGCCAAAGCATGCCAGACCCGCCTCCACGCAGGTGTTGCGTCTCACCGAATGCAGCCAACCCGGGACAAGCATCCTTCTGCCCCTAAAACAAACGTGTACTGCGAGACTCAACTCATGTGCAGGAGACCAAAGAGTAAGATGATTTTAAAAGAAGCTGTTATACATGGTGGCAATAACAACTAAATAATCAAACTATATAAACATAACATTGATGACATTTTGTTATTTTGTGACAGGACACAGGGCAAACATAGACAGCTTATGTTTACTGTGAACACAGCTCTGATGAAATCAATTTTTTGGATTTAAACATACATGAGGATGAGCTATTCTTATCTCCATCTGCCAGAAAGATGTGGAATGCAACTCAATACTGCATGCTGCTAGTAAACATCTAAAGGACAATATCCAAGCTGGTCAGTTTTTGACGCTCAAGCACGACTGCTCAGATCCTGATGACTTTCACTCCAAAAAAAAACATCATGGTTACTCGGTTCTTGGAAAGAGTTATGCCTCTATTCAGAAAGCCATACAATGTGACAACATCACCCCTTGTTCTGATCTCCTCTCCAGTATGCAGAAAACAAAGAATCCAAGCCGAGCTTGTTTTCTCTACTGAATATAATCATTGTGCTTCACAGATAAAAGAGAGAATCACACTGGCATATGCTTCAAGTAGAACCATCTTTGAAGGACTTCCATAAATCTCCACCTCTTTTCTCATTCAGGAGAGCACCTACCATTAAAAAGTTTGTCATGACAAAATAAATCCACGTGGCTGACAACAACTGGCATGTATAGATGAGGTGATCGTGCCTGCTACAATAACACAACAAATGCAAAATCATTTAATCATCCCGACACCAGGAGGAAATTTCCTGTTTGAAGCTACTTTTGTTTCTTCTAACTAAATGCCTGTGGTTTGAAATGTAATTTCTCTCATGTGTCGCTGTGTGTACTTTCAGGTATCTGCTTTATTTTACTTTTTCATGTTCGCTATCAGTCAGATAGTGTTAAGTTATTGCTGATGAAAAACAAACATTTTCTGATTTTGCTGCTTAAATAATCAAATAAGATTTTGTCAAGAATTTATAGGACATTAGCATTCATTTGCCATATACCCAGCTCCTCAACTCAAGCTCAAGCTGGTCTGCAGTTCCAAGTCGCACCTCCAAGTGGGTAGCCCTGCAGTCAAACCAAGCCAAGCCAGCACATGTGTATGGAAAAGGAGAAATCATTGATTAGATTAGGATGAAAAGTGCTGTCTGTTGGCCATCAAACCAGGAGAGATACTGAAACAGAAAGGGGAAAGATGGTCTGGGGAATACAGTTTTTTTTCAGAGCTTTTAAGTTTCAGAAGTTTTTAAGGAGGACCGAGAAGAGATTTAAAAAAAAAAAAAAAAGTGGTTCTCTGTGTGTTGCTATTTGTACAGTTTGTGTGTATGTGTGTGTTTTTCATTTTCCTGTAGAGCAGCTTTTAGTCGTAAACTTGGCCTGTGCTCCAATCTCCAGCCGTGAGGTCATTGATGTGTGTTCTATATAGAAGGCATGCTGGGAAACAGTAACAGATTTGAGCTAGGCCCCATGGACAAGCAGACTGACACCAAGAACCTGGCCAAATGCTTTTAGAAATTCACAGATGGCTGCTATTGAGGGGTTCACTGTTCCAAATGTGTGTTTATGCTTGTTGTGCATGTGTACCTGTTTGTCTGTGATTGCATGTATGCAGGCATTCATATAAATGAGTATGCATGATGAGAGAAGAAAATTCAGTGGTTAAATATCTGCTGCAGTTTCTGTTGAAATTATGGTTGTTTCAAGATTGTGAAAAAGCATGTTATTGCTTCAGACTCCACAGTGTGCAGAGACTTGTAGGCCTAACTTGTCAAATTGTTTGCATGCCATCACAGACTATCAAATACTCTGTGTTTATCCTAAAATATCAGATTATGTTTAGGTTGTTTTACTGAAAAGCTGCTTTTTCCTCTCAATTTTATTGTATTTGTTTACATCTCCCCTTTATTCATTACCAGAAAGAGTAAAACAGCTTATAAACCATCTTTCTTTCACATGTGCTTGCTGTTCTTTGACTACAGGCATTATTGTTGTGCTCTAAGATGCTATTTTTAGTTTTCTTGGTCATGATTGCCTCCTAATCTTTATGTGGCCCCCACTGGTGTCGACGCTAAATTAATGAACAAAACAAGGCTGCAGTTATTGTATTACAGGTCTGCAGCTCAGCCCGAGCCCAACAAGACCTGAGGGTGTTGACATGTTCGGTATGAGGCCTGTTTCCGCACACATACTGAGTAGTGCACGAAGGTGCAGTAACATTGTTCAATATTGCAATGACAATATGACGACTTGTGATAAATCAACAAATGTTGAAGTGTGCATATTTGCTTGTTTCCTCTGGGAGTTGCCACAACGGTTGGCAAAAAGTCTTGTTACTGTGTTTGTAACACTTTATCCTGCATCCATAATAATTCTAAATAGCAGAAGTGCTGTTCTCAAGGTCTTCATAAACTACGGTTTTGGTAATTGGAAGAAGTAATTGTAAGTGTAAATGCGTGTTACGTGTAATTAAAATGACTTCTCTTATTCATTGCGTTTTCAGGCAGCCTTGTGCAATGTGTTTATCGCACATGTTCATATCATGATGATGATGAAAATTCTTTTTATCAGTCAGCACTAATACTGAGGGTCTACAATGTCGGTCAGTTGTTCCACTTCTTTGGTCCAGACTGAAATATCTCAACAAGTGTTGGAGACATGTGCCAGGAAATTTGGTACAGACATTGATGTTCCCCACAGGATGAATTATAAAACCTTTCACAATTCCCTAACCTTTTTGTTTTGGGCCTTAAGTACGTCAGAAACTTTGTCCAATACTTGAGTTTGTGATCAGATACCGGCAACATTTATTCTCATCAACCTCAACTGTGACTTTATGTTTAGTGCTATATTTATATCCTTCAACACAATCATGTTGGCAGTGACAGTGGGGTTGTTGCAAATAAGAAATTTCAATTTTGATGCTGCTTATCTGTACCTACACAGATTTCATTTGCATTAGTTTCAAACAAACCGTGTACTGCAAACATCTACTGTATATTGATCTGGCTGTCTAACTGTGCCTATAAACATGTGAGTTGAATACATGCATGTCTTCCCGTCTCCTAATGCATTTGTCTTATTAAATCATGAGTCTAGCATTATTCTCAGTTAACCTTCTCAGCTGTTGCTAAGTTGCTTGACTAGTTGAAAAGCACAAATTGTGTGAGTCTAACAATTATCTCAGTTTAGCAAGTACTACAAAATGCTTTGCCACCTGGCTAGTGTTAGCTGTGTTTCTGCTTGTAACATTTATCTGTTATATTTAGTGTTTCACACATGATGATTATCCAAGATGCCAGCAAATCAACACAGTACATAAAATAAGCATAGCTGAAATGCCAGATTGGTTGGACCACCGTGTTTATCTATATATCTCGAAATGTTACAACAGCTGAAAATAACAGCATAAATAAACAAGTTTGCCAATTTTACATATCTCCACAAATCATCTACCAGTTTTCTACCTGGAAGTGACTGTTGTTGATAGCATGATGTCAAGGTGATTAGTTTCATCCCCAGCCCTAATTGTCAATGTGAGCATGTTAGATGCCTTATTACAGCCTCACAGAGACACGAGCAAGGCTGTTGACCATTAGACTTGTTGTTTTATGTTATGTTTTGAATATTAAAATTGCAGTGATCCATTACCTACAGTGGATTGTGATAATTGTCTGCTCCTGCCAGTCAAGCACAGTCCTGTTGTTTGTGCATGACCCCCTCCAGAGAATGGTTCGGAGAGACGGAGACAGAAAGGGACAAGAGACAGTCTCCATTGGAGACAGATGCAATTATGATTAGACCAAAGTTAGAAGACGGTGCAATTCATCAGGCCATTTATGAGAGGATGATCAGATAAATGCTTTGGTAAGTGGAGGCCAGTCACAGCACGGGGTGATTGATGCGATAGCCATATAATCCAATAAGTGATTGTGGCCCCTGCACTGCAGCATCACAAACAAAAGATGTATCGCAGAAAGGGAAGCCGTAATTCAGCAAAAATAGATCTGACTTTCTCCACGCTATCACTCATAATAGTGTCCTACCTCTGGGCCGATTTATTGTGTTTAGCATGGTGTTTGAGAAATTGTCCGGATCTGTTACTGTTGGGATGTTATGATATTGCTTCACGATTGGGGATTTATTGATTGATGTCACTTAATCCATCTCTGCTTGTTGTGTGCGTGTGTGTTTGTGTGTGTGTGGCTCTGCGTCTTTTCTTCCAAAGCCCAATCATTTTGGGATTAACGAGTGATTGAATGGCTTTATGGATATAATCCTGATTTGATTTCATTATGATATGAGTTTTTTTTTCTGCTGCTTCCATAGTGTACTCAATTTAATTTCAGCACATTCAATTTACTTGGTATTATGGAGGCTTTTGGCACCTTCGCCTCTTGGCAGGAAAAGAAAATATTAGGGGCAACAGTTATCTTCAGTCACCCATCTGAAAAATGGACTGTAATTACGTTAGTTACGGCCGTTTTATCTCTACAGAAGTGTATTTTAATGACACCAGACAAAGTTAGTATTGCAGTGTTGACTTTCAAATGAGAAAATGCACAGAATAGGTGCATCATAGCCTGCCAAAGCCTCTCTTACTCTGTAGTGTGAACATCTATTGGCATATATCACACATGCAGGCTAAAAATAGAAACCATCCACACTCCCATCATCAGGCCCTCCTTCTCCGCCACCTCCCCTCCCTCCTATTATCTCCCCTTTCTCAACACATCCCTCTCTTTCTGTCTTCTCCCCGCCCACCCCCTTCACATTCATACAGCACAACTCTCACACACTATACTCTAAGATACTGTCACATATACACACAAACGCACACACACACATGCTTATCGAAAAGCACACATGAGGATGAGGTGGTATCGTTTTGTTTTGGGTTTTTTTAAAAATCTTTTTTTGGTGTCATATTTTTAAACATGTCATCTGCTGCTTGGCTGTTTGTGTTTCCGTGGTAACCCTAGGCTGTAAATGAGAATTATGTGTTGAGTACATAGTTATAACACACACACTTATTCAGAGCTGCAGCAGCAGAGATTCCCACTTAAGAGGATCAGTGGTGGCGTGTTAAGATTCCTCTCCTCCATTTTCAATGTATCCTAATCCCAAAATTGCTCCAAAAATGTGTCTCCATCTGTTTCGTTATCACTGTGCATGTCTTTCTCTCCTCTCTGCCTCTCACTTTCTCCGTGTAACCACAGCTGTATCTGTTTAATTACTGACGTGACCTGATAAAACAGTGTTGCACGTGTGTGTTTCTCTCTTTTCTCTTCAAGAGCATAGAGGAGTCAATCAAACCATTCTTCTTTCTGCACGGCGCGTCTGATTAATACACAGTGACTCACTTCGTGTGCCCTCGGTCTACATCAGACACCTGTTGTTGCTCTAATTGAACAGTGTGACTGTTTATCATGGTCAAATTGTCATCCACATGGGTATATATGATGCTGCCTTAGAAAGTGAAACATAGACAGGAACCAGCTGTTACCCTGAACAGCTCTTGGCTTCCATGAGGTCTGTTTGTCAGCTTTTGGTTGTGGTTTGGGTTGGTGTGTATGTGTGAGACAAATTGGACATGTACTCCTCGGTCCATTAGTTCTAAGCTTTCCATTTGTTTTCCTTGTATCTTTGTCTTGTGCCTTCTCTCTTCCGTGTCTTTATAAAGAAGTGTATGCGTGTGTTTATGTGTGTGAAGGCCTCCCTACAGGCTCCTCTTTGCTGATGATTGCACTGGCCATTTCCCTCTGAGGCTCTCCCTGGATGACAAATTCACACATCCGTTATCAGCCTCCTCTTTTCCACAAAATCAATAGTCTCACCTCAGTTTTCTCTGCATATATGGGAAGAAGTTGCTGCAGCTTTTCAGTGTGTGCACGGCACGCAGGGTTCTGGATTCTCAAGCCAGCCACACGCATGAGAAAAACATGTTGACCATTAAGAAAGATTGTGTAAATGTTGCTGGACACAGATGCACAAGAAGAGTTTAAAAAATACCATTAAACAGCTAGTGCTGGGGTCAGCAACCCACGGCTCTGGAGTTATATGCAGCCGCTCTCGAGTGATTCCATGTGACTTTGACAAAAAATTACAGAAGTGAATAACAGTCTACATCTACAGCTTAGCCTCCTTTCCTGTAACTTTTGCTGGTGGCTAGTATTGAGTCTCCCTAGGCTACCCATAAATGCGATATTCAAAAAAGGAAAAGGCTCTGAAAAATGGAGGATTTAATAGCTGTGGCTCCAGGCAGATTTTTTAAAATATGTTTTGGCGAAAAATAGCTCTTTTGATTGTAAAGGTTGCAGACCCCTGTGCTAGTGGACTGCTTAATGCATATTTACATGTTTCCCATGAAAATAGGCAGCAAGGAAGAGACTTGTCCCTGAGAATTGATTGGTGTTTACAGTAGCCAATAGTGCTAATAGTGCGATACACTCCATGACAGGTAGCCGTCCATTGATGTATTAAAGAGAATGGTTCTCGGGCTGGGAGCTCCCAGTGAACTTTGCCATTACATGTGATGGAAGTGAATACAGTACAGAGGTGCTTCTGGCACCCTGGGATGAATTAGCTATTTTCATGGTTAATTAAGCCAGCAGCAGTTAGTGTTTAGCTTCTTATGAAACAAGTAAAGCACATCTGAACATCTGAAAACTCCATAAATGACCTTGGTACTTGGCAAAAACTAAAGCTATCTGTCCATCAGGAAATTCACCAAGAGTTGAAGCTGAGAGCCGGAAACTATCAGAGGGAAAACCAGGAAATATTTTCTCTATAAAATTTGATCCAGTTTCATCAATATCAGCGAATGAAGTTCAAGTTGTGTGTCTGTCTAGTGAGGTCTGACACCCAGAAACACTTTCTACTTTTTCCGGAGAAGGACAAACTCTAAAATAACTTTAAGAATACCTGAGAATATCTACAGAATTGCTTTTCTGACATTGTTTGTCCAGATGCTGGCCTATAGGTGGCATAAACTGCAGGACTTTTAATAAAAAACATACATTGATTTTGACTTCATGTTAAGTTTTAAGTCGGCAAACTGACTCAGTAGCCTAAAACTATACAAAGATATGTAACTAAAGTTTGCTAATATTAGCTAACATTAGCCACCATAACCATAATCAGGCCAAGTAAAGCTGTGTAGCGGTTGAAGACTTCTGTTGAATTAAGGACTAGATTATCATACAGACTTTAATTTGAATGAGAAAGAATGTTACGTACTCTTTAAAACATTGCATAGTGTCACTTTAGTACCAGCAGCCATGAAGGTGGTACGTCCAGTATCTGATCATTTCCACAGCTGAACGAAGCACTTGTCAGAGAAACACAAGTTACTATCTCATGCTTTATTATTTTTAAGTAATGGGAGGAGATGAGGCTGGAGGGCAGGCGGAAAAAATGACGTCGTCAGGAAAGGTATATGCGCATGAAAGATGCACAGGACATTGACGGAGTGCCATTGCTGCAGACAGGCATGGAGATACCTCCGACATTCATATAGAGAACGAATGGCAGCATGAAACATTCATCTATCATTGCTCTGTCTCTGATTTTTACTGTACTGCCACCATCTATTATTCATCAGTACAGAGGAAGGGGGGTGACAGACATGATGAGTGTACTGTCAGTGAAAGAAGGGAGGCAATTGTGTACCATAATGTGCACACACACTCACACAAATGACCCTGTATATACAGTATAGTATATGTATGGATATATATGCACATTATTGATATAATATCTGCCTCACACAAACACATTGGATGTTTCTTCTTTGATTTCCACACTGCAGAGACTAATAGCGCAAAGCCCCAATGAAAGGAAAACATCAAAAGATTAATACGTCCTGTTAAAGATGAGTCTAATTAAACTCAAACCATTTAGTGAAGTCAATATTTTTCATGACTTTCCACAGATATGCAAGTGTGCATTGATATTTTATGTGTGTGTTGTTTGTTGTGCACGTGTGATGTATGGTGGTTTTATTGCTATTAAAAAAATCAGCCCCTTCATCATTTTGCATCGTCACCCAACTCTCACGGTGGGAGTAATTAATTTCACACCAGTGATATTGAGGAAGACAGGGATAATGTGCCAAAGCTGACTTGCTCGGCGTGAGCGCTCACTTCACAACATGAAACCAAAGACTGATTACTAATAATATTTACTAATTTTCCAGCGGATGTGGTAACTTAAAGCCACACTGATCCCAGCAGTTTGCTGCTGTGCAAAGCAATTACCCTCTGGCTTGATGGTTAGAAAAGAATCTTAAAGTGTTAGAAAAGAATAATTTTATCTAACTTAAAGTGATCATGGGGTATTATTCACAGTATGTATGTGGAGTTCCAGGTCAGGGGTGACAATTTTCTAACAGTGGGAGGTGGCTGGATGGAGACAAAGACTGAGGGTAAGAGCTCTCACAACATGTAAAATGAAAAAATAAAATAAAATAAAATAAAAAATAGTCTTAAAGCAACACTGTGTAACTGAACACTAGCCATTAATGATTATTGGATCGGCTCTGAGTTCAACTGAATCTGCATGTACGAGTAAATGATCCCCCCACCACCGACCCAAATGTATTATTTTCTCCGATTTAAAGACTCACACCTCTATCAGTCCCTGTAGGCTATATTACCTTTCAAAACTTCAGAAACTTGACAGGACAGGAGACACTCTCATGAGGAAGCAGAGGTATATAATCAGTTAGTTGCACCGCTATGTCTCATGTGTAAATGTGCACGCAGCTCTTGATGGGGAGATGCACCTGAAACTCAGCCGCTATTAATCAGAATGCCTAATCCCTGGATTAACCCAGTGAACATGATTATAACTAGGGTGGGGAGGATACACTTATCCCACTCCCACTTCAATACAATTTAAGTCAATATCACAAAACTTTGGTGCTGATTCAATATATATTTTGACTTTAAAGTGTTGAGATTCTTCAAGTATTGGAATTCAATATTATGATTTATTGTGATTTTTGTTTGCTTTTTTAATGGTAGACAATGGGAAGAAGTTGAATCATACACTTGTCAAGGCTGTATATCATGACTCATATCAGTGCAGCTCAGTCAGTCTTTGAGTTTAATTTTAGCAGAGTCATTTCTATTCTGTATATAAAAGTAGTAAATAAAATACTTTTTGAAGTAAATTTTATCTGTTCCTGCTCATCAAGCTAGTGCCTTTGAATTAACATCCTTCGAATATGAAATTGAACTTTGAAACTGTGAATTTAGAGATTGAATTTTGACCCTTCACAGTTGCTGTAGCTGGTCAGTATGGAGTGTTGAGGGCAGAGTAATCGATTGAGTTAGAAATGTGAAATCGGCAGATGTTTGTTTGTTTCCACAGAGCAGAGGAAGTTCATATCTGACAGTCTGAGCACATGTACTTTTATCTTCAGGAATGGAAGTAATGGATCCATATGTTTTTTTTCCCCTTAGGATGATGAAGTCATGACCAGCCCTACTCTGACTCTGATTGGCTAGTAATCATTACCTTTGTTGACTGGGTTGATTAGATTTTGGCATGAGGAGTGAACCTGGTTTGGATATGAATATTGGGGTAAAAGAATCATTTATTCTGACTCAAAGTGATGATGACATTTTATTCATAATATGTATGTAGAGTTCCTGGTCAGGGGTGAGAGTGTTGTAACAGTAGTAGGTGGGTAGATGGAGAAAGAGACTGAGGCTAAAAGCTCCCAAACTACACCCACCCTGTGCTGCCATCAACACTGCTGCCATCCACATTACATCTGTGCATGCAACTATGCACTGGTGTCTCATCCTCCATTTGTTTTTCGCTTTCCCTTTTGACTTGAGCAAACGTCCTCTCCAATCTCCTCTGTTTGCTTCACCTGTCTGTTTTCTGCCGCTTCATTCAGTCTGGCTTCACAGACCATTCAGACCGGCTCAGTTAACTTCTCCTCCTCCTCCTTTTCACGCCCTCTCTTTTCCTTCACCCCACTTTCCTCCCATTCTGCCATCACTCATCTTTTTTCAAAGGGCTCCTGTGTTATTTACCAAAAATGTAATGGGGGTCGAAGGCCTCTTGGACAGGAAGGGGAGGTGTAAAGAAAAGATGAGACGGAGAAAGATGAAGGGGTAGACAGGGTTAGACAAGGCTGTATAATGACCTAGAGACAGGCTGTGTAATCAGTCTGTCTGTCTCTTACCTTCACTGCTGCTCCAGGTAGCTTGTGGGGTCACGAGAACAGCGCATTTGATTGGTACGGGGGGTTGTCATGGCAGAGTCATTTGAAAGGGGCAGCGCTGGCAGAGAAGTGGCTGCAGGCAACCTGCTGACAGAATCTTCCAGATTGACGAGGGCTGACTTTCACCCCCTTGACCCCTTTCCATGAGCCCTTGTCCTGATGAAGCGGGTGGGAGGTGGAAAAAGCTATTTTTGGTATCAGGGTCATCGTCGGGTGTTGAAAAGACACCATAAGTGAAAGGAGAAGTGGGAAAAAGAGGAGCGGAGGCGGTGATGTGCGAAAAAAGTAGGGAACTGTGAAGAATTTGGGAGACCAGTACAAATTTGAAGTGTCTTAAGATTTGTCATATAATGATATTTTCCAACCTCACTCACTACATAAAAAAGATATCCTGAACCACACAATAGAAATCCATTTGAAGTGTTAAACAAACTGTGTTGCAGGTTCTTGAACAGGCATGTGTGTCTGACTCAGTGAATTACTCATAAGCTCTGTTGCTACTTATTACTCATAAGTAGCAGACAGCTATATATATTGGATGTTAGAGTATTAAAGCTCTGTTTCTCTCTCTTCCCTCTCACTCTGCGCCATGATTCTTGGACATAAAAGATGCAGAGTGTCGTAGGTGGGAGAGTTGTGTAAGTGAGGAGGCGCAGAAAGAGATGGTAGGTCAAGTAGCCCTGATTATGTAAAAAGAGTCAGAGAGGGTTGGAAACACATGCTGCTGTACCTTTAGAGAGATTAGATTATGGGAAGATCACACTGAGTGGGATCCTCATAATGTGCTGATTGAGTAACTCAGACATGTCATTCGTATTACCTCCACTTTGTCCAATTGTTTTCGATTTGGTCTCCAGCTTCATGATTTAAAGTCCACAACTTCATTTTTCCTTTTATTCAAACGCCTTCCCACTCTGTATGACTCCCATCTCTCCTCTTTTCACGCACACCCTCATAGTTTTTTCTCGTGCAGCTCCTGTCCCTGTCGCAAGTTGGATCATTTAGTTTCTCTTTTAGGTGAGTTCTTGTGAATAAGACGGGCTGACTGAGCCCTGAGGTGCAGCATGTCTGAATAGCGGCACTGACAGCAGTTCACCCCTCAGGTACCATAAGATGGACATGCAGACAAGCTGTCTGACATACATACAGAGATACTCTGCGATTTATCACCCCTCCATCATTTCATTTTACATCTGACATCTAGAGTCATTACTCAAGTTAACTCTTTTTTTTTTTTTACACTTCTTATCAGTCTTTTTTTTCATAGAAACCCACCTATCCATCACTGCCTCTAAAGATTAGGGCTGTTCTAAGAGATCAAGGTAATTTATTTTTCATTATGCAACACAGGGTTACACAATAAATAGAAAGTTGTTGTCCCTTCATGCTACACACACATATAATATGCAGATAATTAAATTCAGAATAGAATTGGATAAAATATAAAATGAAGTAAAACAATATATATAGTTATTCGTATACATATAAACTTGTACTCCAAGGAAATTATTCTGTAGTGCATTTTTTGAATATGCATTTGGGGGAATGTAAACAGCCACAACAAGCTGATGATGTTAATATGGTCGACATCTTCCCATTCAAAGTGCGACATTTAAGAAACATTGTCCATCAACTTTGACTGTTTGTGCACAAAGCATCATCAATGTAAACGCAAAGCCTGCCTCCCATCATGTTGAAGTGGTTACACAGGACCAGCCTCTAGTCCAAGCTGGGTTTGCATGGCAAGACTGTGGACATTGTTTATCATTTCTAGATCTGCTGCTCTTTAATGCAAACCCCACATTTCCTTTTCCAGTGCCTACAAGTATATTTCTGTTGCAGGATTACAGGATACAAAATGTGAAGGATTTAAAGGAAATTTGAATTTGGAGTGCATGCGGCATCTGCATGTGCTGCCATTGCTTTGGATTCAAACTAACATGTAATTCCTTAATTAATTTTAATGAACCAACATAGCCTACACTATTAAGTTGAGGCTGCAATGACACCGGATTTCACTTTTCCTTAATTTCTATGAACAACAGGGCAAGATTTTGTTGTTCCTGGTTGTGAAGGGATCCAGTCTTGTTTGTCCAAAGTTTAAAAATGAATGGGCCACTGTTTGCTAACAGTAAGTGCAAGGTCCTTAACAGAAGGTCAAAGCAATATAGTTTTTGTTAAAAATGTTGTAGAATTTTCAACTTGAAATGCTATGTTGTGCCATATCAGCTCCTGCAGTTTATGCTTACAATACTTTTGCCTCAGCACAGCAGTAAATTTCTCCAAGTGAAACCTGATATATTCTGTTGACACCAGGCGCATCTGCTACTTCACTTGAGTGACAAGTTAATGTTACAAGGCTGTTGTAGTTAACAAAGTCAGTAAACTGATGGACAGTGTCTTTTTGGGAAGACCACCCTGCTAGAGTACAAGGCACAGCCTGTTTCACTTTTTTTTTAGCTAACACAGATGATTACTGCACAGATCAGATGTTTATTTTTGAATTTCAAATAAAATGTAGCAGGCCTGTTAGGGTTGGTATCAATAATCACTTAACTTAATACTGAAAAATCGAAGACATATTTATAGCAGATGCAGGGGTTGAATGCAGCTGTGTGAACTTTTATATTTGTATTTACAAAAAAAAGGATCAGTATAAGTTTTTTCTTGACACGTAAACACTCCATATAACCTTGGTATAAAAGTGGAAGAGTGGTACCGGTTCATACGTAACTGCCACTTCTCATGACTATTTCAATATCCGTCTATTCATCGCACCCCTGTGGCGTTGTGCCCTGCTGAGAGCACAGATATGGGGTGTAAAGGAAATGGAATTACCACACTCTAAAATCTGTGCTTTTATTTTCCTCCCACATCAATGAACACCAGACATCTGATCTGAGTGGGGAATTAGCCTATATAGCGGAAATGGGCTCTATATTCACAATAGATGGCTGTGTGCATGTGTGAGTGTTTGTGTTGCTTGTGTGTACATGTGGGCATGAGTCTTAGTCAGACTCTGAGTGGGAAGTTGCAGGTGTTTGTGTGTGTGTGTGTGTGTGTGTGTGTGTGTGTGTGTTAATAGGGGGTGGTAGGAGGAGAGTATAAGCCGTCAGCTTACATGCCTGTGGCTAACCCGCCTTATTCATGACTTTGATCCAGTGCTTCCTCAAAAGAGCATCCCAATGGAGGGAGGGAACTCAACAAAAGTGAGCAGAGGTAAGAGGAAAGGGAAAACAAAATGTTACAAATGGAAAAAAACAAATGGAGCAGCTTGGAAAGAGGAAAGATAAAGGGGTATGGTTAAAGATGTGGGGACAGTGATCAGGTGGCTGGGATTGATCAGTAAAGACACGAATGTTGATGGATAACTGTTGGATTGATCGTGAATTCTCCAGTCTGCCGGAGAAGGATAAGGGGAACGGACAAATGGGGGGAGGAGAGTTAAAGGTGTGGGGATGTGATGAAAGAAGGGATCAACTATGATTTCCCAGAAGGGATAGAGATGGATGAATGAAGAGAAGATTGTGGAAGGAGCAGGCAGTACTTTATTAAATGTTTTTTGGTTGGAAGTGTTATAGTTGGTTGGGTAGCTGGTACAGGGTTTGTTGTGGCTTTCACCACCCTTTGAGCATGACACTGAACCCCCCCAACCCCACATTCTGACTTATACAATGACATATATGGAATAGGGCTGGGCAACATGGTTTATAAATATTAATAATAGGATATATATGTCAATGTACACATTTTCTCTAAAATAACATATGGTCAGGGCTGGGCAAGACTAAATCAAATATCACTATCTATCAATATTGTAGGCATGGCTATTTGTGCCTTCACAAAATGTTAGCACATCAACATTTTTTATGTGATGACTAAGTGGGTAAAGGCAAATAATAGAACAGTTATAACAGTTTTTACATCATTTTACTGAAATGCAGCCTTTAAAACTAGGAAAAGAGAACAATATAACAATATCCAAAATCTAAGACAATATGTAGTTTAACATCACAATATCAATACATTTCCGAGCCCTAGAATGGAGTCTGTACTTGTGTCTGAGATTATTCATTCCTAGTATCTTGCATAGAAATAAATAAAATTCGCATTAGTCTGCAGGCACATATTTTTATTGTATTGTCTTTTTTAGTTTAACAAGAAGGTCAATATGGCTCTCTTATCTCTTCATTTAGTAAGAAGCTAGAGGACATTTAGCTTAGTTTAGCATAACGACTACAAAAAAGAGGACCCTTAGACCCTTTTACCCTTGGACAGAGCGAGGCTAGCTATTTCCGTGTGCTCCCAGTCTTTATGCTAAGCTAGATGGCAATCTCCCACTTGTAACTTCAGTCAGTTCACTTAACCTTTATTTGAATCTCAAGGAATAATTGAGGGCATGCTCTCATTTTCAGTGATGTCAAAAGTACAGTTTAAACAGAATCAATACACACAAAAATTAACGAAAAGACAAAAAAGTAGTTTATAATCATAGTTTTAAAATGACCTGATAGGTGTGTTAGGTTTAAATAATGTGTGGTAAAATGTTCCATGTGTGTGCAGCACAAAAACTAAAAGCAGTTCATTCAGGAATACTGTTGTCATAGATTAACCGTTTTTTGTTTGTTTGTTTGTTTGTTTTTTTTGCAAAAACTGGAAAGTTATGCTTGGTGCTGATGGCTCCGCTCCTGAGAAGCTCCCTGCATTAGCAAAGCAGCATGCTAAGCCAAATCAGGGAGCACAAAGCAACCCCCACCCCCTCCAGGGTATACAAGAGTGGGCCTAAGCAGGACATGAATATCATTTAACCTTTGAGCCATGTTAAGACTCTGAAGGTGGAGGCGAGGGTGGAGGAGGCAACGATGTGCCAGCAGTAGCATGTGTGTGGCAGCACTGGTGTTGCAGAGATGAATGCATAGGGAGTCATATTTAAATAGGCTGCCTTGTTGTAAAAATGGCTGTGATTGATGCATGACTGCTTAGAAATGATCCAATCAGAGAGATCGGACTGCTGATAACAGTGGAGGTGTATGACTTCCATGTCCTGCACAAACACGATGGTTCATTTTTAACAAATTTGCCTGAGGGTCTTCAAACATTAGCCAGTCACTTGAATGAGTCAAAAAATGGCTATAGGATCAGTTTAGTAAGGAAGTTATATATGATGGCTTCATATTTAAAGGTAGAATCAATAGGATTTGTTTGAGTTGTTGGTAATAGCACCAGAAAAATGGTTTATTGTTGTGTCTCATTCCCAGGATGTCAAATACTGATGTTTTGGGTTGGTTGAGGGTTCTGAGCACAGCAAAATAATACGAAATACAGATGGAGGGCAGGGTCTCTTCAGATACAGCAATCACTGCACACTTCTAGGGGGTCATAAGTCATGATTAGAAAGGATTGTGTGTACATTGTTACTTAAGGAAAATGTTGCTTATCATGCCTTTAACATACATGCATAAGAGTGGTATTGGTCTTTTGTCCTCAGCAAGAAAGCAAATAACTTCACTTGGCAAAATGTGGGACTATTTCTCCAAAGGTGCACACACAAAAACGTGTGTGTGCGTCTGGCAAACAGTGCAAGACACAAAGGTACTCGCTTTACAATGATATGAAACTGAATAAAGCATGAAATCCTCACAGTTGAGATGCTGGAGTCAGTGTTTGTTTGTTTTTGTTTTTATTTTTTTCTTACAAAATTACAAAATTACAAAATTACTTCAGTGGTTAATTGCTTATCAAAAGAGTTGTTAAATTGATTAGCTGATGAATTGTTTCAGTGCTAATTTAAGTTGTTGGAAGAGAAACAAAATACAATGATGAAAAATTAAAGACTGAGATTAATGAATGAGTGTCAGATGATCATTGACGCAATACTGTAGTAAAATGTCAGTGATGTCGGATATGGAGAATCAGTTAATATTAAGGGATGAAGAGAAAAGCCTTAAGACTGATCCCACCCTTCAAATCTGTATGTATGAATCACTCTGCCCTCTTGTCTTCAGATGGATGAATGGCATGCCCTGGGTTGAGAGTAACTTAGCTAGCAGCTGGAGCCTGTAATGATAGAACTGAGTTAGCCCCAGGAGCAAGCTCACTGAGGTCTCGCTAACCTTGGAGCAACTAGAAAATAGCCTCATTCATCTGCCAGGAACCTCCAGCTAATCCAGACCCGCTGTGAATCATTAATGGCAACTCATCTGATTCGCGTGCCGTCAACGGGACTCAGGACGTGATCTAAACTCGTTTTTAAAGCGCCGCCAGGCTTATGTCTGGAATATCAAATGCACACTCTCTATACTTGGCCTCGTATGGATGCTGCCGCATCTGCAGTTCTCCAGGGAGGCATCATAAGATTTACTTGATCTTTTTCCTTTTATATTAGCATGTTGCACGGCGGTAACGTCATTACACTGACATTAGATGTATGAGATGTGTAAGCTCATGGTTCTGTAATCTTGTGAGACACTTAAAGTGATGCCTGTGTGCAGTAACATGTTGAGAACTGCGATGTCTTCAGACAAGGAAAACTTGCAAAAATACTGAAGAGTAGAAGTAGACCTCAGAGATATGTGTAACGGTGGAGGGAGGGAAGAATGAGTGATGTGGATGGATGGATTTCAAGTTCAGCCTTCCATCTTGTTCCCAGTGGAAACCAGTGAGGAGGTGTCCAAGGCTGCTTGATCTTAGATTAGATGACTGTGCTCTCGCAGTGGCATAACACAGCACTCTACACATGCTTGCAAGCCCCCCATGACACACACACACACACACACACAGAGAGAGAGAGAGAGAGAGAGAGAGAGAGACACACACACTTAAAATTCCTTTACTTTCATCAAGATATGCCCAAAATACAAACAAACTGTTATTAAAGCAAAATCTTTCTTCTTTTAGCCACAATTTGGCACCTTTATTTCATATATTCTTTGGAACAGTTATAGTGTGGATGGTTTTAACACATTGAATCATTTTAGAAGCTCATTTAATAGGCTGCAGTCCCAGGATCTTCACTATCAGCCACCAGTGTAGACCAAATTCTCTTTCATGCGTGCTGTCCCCCAGTAGCAACAGACTTGTTAATGTATTAGACTCATGTTTAAGCAGCAGGTTCGATGATCATTTGAGTCATCATAGCTCTGCACTCTGTACGTGTGGTTCTGGCAGGCTTCACTGTGACAGATGGACAGCAGACCTGATATTGTCCTGGGAGGCCTGAACTGCTGACTTTTAGCAGTGGGGTTCAGGAGAGGGGAGGATTGGATCACCCCAGGAGAGAGTCAGAGCAAAACAGGAGAGGCTAGTCTCACGCTAAGACACATAATGAACCAGGTGGAGGTGCCTGTCTGTCAGGTCGGAGGGTGCAGGAGGGAGCTAAGGATGGAAAGAGGGAGGGGAATGGAAAGGTGAGGAAAGAGGCAGGAGGTTGGACAGGATTGATGGAAAGTAAAAGTGATAATTAACATGGTTCTAGCATGATGTCATCAACATGGACGGCAGGGTAGAGGAGGATGGCAAACTGGGTTGTAGCATAATTTGGCTGCATATGTGTAACCACATGTCACTACTCCACTCTCATCTCATTACCTGTCGATCATCCTGTGCTGTTATTTCTAATTTATATTTGACTATGCGCCTTTTTGTGGTTGTCATTTGGGTGTGGAAATAAATATGGATATGTGAGGAACAGGCCAGGAGTTTCATGGTGACCCCCTCAGTTTAGCTTTCTTGCCATCAATAAACTTTCTGCCCTGCAGGCACAGTGGCCTTGATGCCCCACCCACACTGTCCCAGCTGATTTTGCCATTTGCTCCTCTTCCTCTTTCCATTCAATATGATTTGTAGACACCAGTGCCCTTTGTTGAAATTCTGACTGGGCAACACAAAGTGAAATGCTACGCACATAACCGGTGGAAGGCTCGATTTCAAGCCTGGTATGAGCCAGATTCAGCGTCAATTTCCCCAGAGGAGATCACTGAGGTAGTCAAACAACTCCACAGTGGCAGAGCCCCGGGGATTGATGAGATCCATCCAGAAATACTGAAGCAAAGGAGAGTCAGGCCGAAAGTCAAACCTCAGATTGAAGAGGAACAATGCAGATTCTGTCCTGGCCATGGAACGACAGACCAGCTTTTCACCCTCACAAGGATCCTGGAGGGGGCCTGGGAGCATGCCCATGCAATCTACATGTGTTTTGTGGATTTGGAGAAAGCGTATGACAAGGTTCCTTGGGAGACATTGTAGGAGATGCTGTGGGAATAAGGGGTCACTGCTCAGGGTCATCCAGTCTCTGTATGCCCAAAGCAAGAGCTGTGTCCTGGTTCTTGGCAGTAAGTTGGACTCTTTCCCAGTGAGGGCTGGCCTCTGTCAGGGCTACGCCTTATCACCTATCCTTTTTGTGATATTCATGGACAAGATCTCAAAGCGTAGTCGTGGAAGGGAGGGGTTGCAGTTTGGTGGGCTGGGGACTACATTGCTGCTTGATGTGGTCCTGATGGCATCATCAGTCTGTGACCTCCAGCAGGTGGATTGTCTACTCCAAGCAGAGAATGAGTCCTTACCCTAACTGAGGGAGTTCAAGTATCTCGGTGTCTTGTTCTTGAGTGAGGGGACAATGGAGCATGAGATAGGAGTATCGGAGCACCGAGAGCAGTTTTGCGTTTGCTTTACCGCACTGTTGTTACAAAAAGAGAGTTGAGCCAGAAGGTGGAGCTATTGATCTACTGGTCAATCTTTGTTGGGAATTGGATGAGAAGCTCAGTCATCCGTGAGGGACTAGCTGCTGCTCTTTTGCGTAGAAAGGAGCCAGTTGAGGTGCTTTGGGCATCTCGTAAGCTACCTAGTCGCATCCCTAGGAACGTGTCAGGGATCCCCTGCTGGTACTTGTGTGACCTGACTTCAGATAAGTGGTTGAAGATGGATGGATGGATGGCCTGGCATGAACTGCTGGAAAACCAAGCTATTAAAGTGTGCTGCAGACTTGCAACAAAGCAAGAGAGACAGAGAGAGTAAGTGGAGGAGCAGAAAAAAGTGAATATGGACAAAAGTGTCGATGTTATTCTACAACTGCGTGGTTTACACTGCAGACTAGAGTCTCTGTTAACAGTGACAAATTGCTGGATTTTGGTTATATAGGCTTGTCTCCTCCATGAAACATCTGTACTTTTATTGTGCTATTGTTCATGCACTGTCTTAGTATCTCAAAGTGAGTTGCAATTTAACTTACTTCCTTATGCAACTTGCACAGCTCTGACGCTTGTGTTGTATCGTGTTTCCTGAAGGCATTATTTCCAATGAAAAACTGACTTCTCAGCTAGTTGTGGATTTTAGCAGCACATACCACAGTACACAACATCTTCAGATGTGTCATGTAAGGGAACACGGACAGATATATATAAACGTAGTTTGATAATGAAGCCTATACTTAAAAATTCTGTGGTTTACACTGCAGACTGGAGTCATTGTTAACAATGACAAACAGCTAGATTTGTGTAATATATGCTTGTCTCTTGCACGAAACATCTGTATTTTAATTGCGCTGCTGTCCATATGCTGTCTCTCCTATGGAAGCACATTTCTGCCAATATGAAGAAAAAGAGAAGATCCTGTAAGTCATAAGTCTCCCATAATGATAAACTTTCCTAAAACACTGTCTTAGTATCTCAAAATAATGACTTAATATCTCAAAATGTAAACAAATAAGTTAATACATAAAATTACTCTTAACTGTTAAGTTTAATTCATTATTTTTGTGGAATTGAAATCATTGTTTTATTTGATGGCCTTGCTGCACTGACCTTCGGCTTTTGTGCCTTCAAAAAATTGACAACACCAAAGGCCAAGTGGTCTTGCCCCTGAAATACTGGCATTCCAGGCCTGGTGAGGAACATGTCAAAACAAAAGCTTTGACTCAGTAATGTTTATAACTCGGTGCCCTGGGTGATGCTTCATCACCATATTTTCTTTACTTTAAAAAGGCTGAGCACAGAAGTTAGCCTGGGATCACTTCAGATCGTTGTTGTTTACCGTTTACTTATTTACAGCCTACAGCAGAGATGGAAAGGTTGTGTAAGTCGAGACCTTTTCCTTCATCGCACAATGATTCACAATGCCTCTTTTCATCTTCAATAACTGTTTACTTATGTTTGCTGTCAAACCTGATGTTAAATCCTCCAGATCTTTGTCTGATGGAAATATGAAACTGTTTGGATTCCCAGGGAGCGGCAAAAGATGGAAAGAGAGCAAGAGCACGGGAGTGAGAGGGTAGCAGTGCGAAGCGCGTGCTGTCAAAGACTAATGTTGGGCCCAGTGATGTGGGGTAATCTGTCAGTGCTAACAGATTGTGTGATAGGGTAAATAGGGCTTGTTGTGGTGGCTGGCTGGCCGTCTGCATCTTTCTCTCTCTTCTCCCTCTTTGGTATTCACAGCCTGTGGAATAATGAATATGACGAATTATCCAGAATCTGTTGCCCGTGGTTGTGGGTCGGAGAGGAGCAGCCGGACAGAGCCATCACTCTCTTGCAGAGACACACAAACATGCAAAACTGCTCACACACATACGTACGCATAAAGCCGACAAATTAACCCTGCAGCCAGAGGGCTTCCAGAGAGAGGTTTTGACACATTTTGGATTTTTATCTTTTTCATTTGTCCAATTGGTATTCAGGGCTTTTGGGTATGCACGCTTTATATGTCTGTGTGTGTGTGTGTGTGCCCATGCACTCCTTCACTCTATTTAATAGCCTCTGCTTTGAGATTCAGAAAATAAAACCTTCCACCTCCTGTTTTGTGTCTCATCAGTTGGGGCTGTTTTGTTAAAGTGAGGAAAATGAATGAACATTAAACTCATTTATTCAGCTCTGCATGTCCCCGGCCTCCGCAAAAAGTGGCAGAGAGGAACAAGATGTGTGATGTACAACTGTCATTTTGAACAGAATACTTTCCATTTCAAATAGGATGTCATCTTTTGGCTTTCAGGCTCTTTTTGCACAATGCTGTAGTTTGTATTAGGTCATTTTGTGATGGAGAATGCCTCATCCTTTCTTTCATTATGTTGTTCACAAAGTGTTTCAGTCCTGTAGAGAGAAGTCATTACTGTTCTTCAAAGACAGAATCGAAATAGTGGTTGTGAAGTGAAATGCACTGGTTGCAGATAAGGTGATATTGCATGAATTACTATTTTCATAACTCAGTCTTTTGTTGAATGAGAGGTACATTATGCTTCCATGGAATTTATGTTTTCATCAACGCGAAACACCATTTTCATATCTTAAAATAGCATTCGTGTTATGAGGCAATAACTTGCCTTCAGTTTGCTCTATGGTGCTGTCATTAACTTGTTTTCTTTTTTCCCTAAATCTACATCATTATAACATTTTAAAATTCAAAGAAACATTTCTTGGGAGTCTTTATGCTGCCCTGGTGCCTCTCCACAGTCTAATCTGACATCTTGCCTTAGCTTTTATACAAACCTTTCAAGCCTTTATAGTGTTTAATGATCTCCAGAAAGCATTGCAAGGATTCAGAATTGCAAAAGGCATCAGTGGAAGGATCCAGTTAAGCTGGACTTTTGGAAGTGAAAAGTATTATTTATATTCTCTGGGAACTGTTCTTTGTTGAGGCAGGTTTGGGAGGAGGTTCCTCTTGGCCCAGAGCATTAGCGGATGGGAGTCACATTAACAGTTGGCATCAGGGGATGACACACAAGACAAGACCAGTTTAGGAGTGTCTCACTTGTCTTGCTTGTGAGGAAATTCAGCCACCCGCTTCCTCTTCAACTGCAGAAGAGACTGCCTAGGCTTAACCGGTTAATCATCAATTACATAAGGGCGAGTGTGTAATCACAAGGACCACTGGGCTCTTGTCTCTTGTCTGCCCTCTTCTTGCCTGTAGATACACAGCTATGTAGCCAGCCAAACACACTCTCTGTCAAGGATGAAGGCAGGAGTAAGCCTTTGTTTTTACTGGAAGCAATTGTAGAACTGTAAAACAGCACTTCATAAATAACAAATTCAAGGATATGCATCAAAAAGATGGTATCATAAACCAGTGTCAGACCAAAGGTGTTGTAAAGATGAATTAGTACAATAACACGAAAACTATAGTCATAAAAGTTAAGTAACTAAATTACTTATATTGTCTCTCATGCCAGTAAGAAACGAAGTATCACCAGTGTGAGATTAACATTAAGTCCCCACAGGAAGAGCAACACATTATCTAGAGTCTACATGAATAAAAGTAAGAGGGTAAAATACACAACATCATCAGTAAACCCAGCTGTACATTTCACTCCCTACAATGTTTTATCAGCAAGACATTAGCTTCAGACAGCTATGATAGGTTTGTGCTGCACTGAGAAAATTACCACAAATTACAAATAACGGTGACCAAAAAATAGCCATAATAAATGGTGTACGTATGGAATAAAAACTGCTGCAATTTGGAGGGTATACCATGGCTTATACTATGGCCACTTGTCAACAAAATGCTGTAAATGATGAAATTAAAAATATCAGTTAATCATTTATAAGATTGACCTCACTTTTTGGTCTTAAATCAAACAATATAGTTCCTGGACCTCAGACTCTAAGATGCTGACAAGTTTTGAAATCAGCAGAGAAAGATAGATTTTACAGATTGTTCTGTAAAAGTGCAAAAGTAATAAAGTGCTTATGGATAGCCACACAGTTTTACAAGGAAATCTTCATTACATAATACAGAAAAAAAAGTAAAAGGCAACATTTTAAAGTGCAAAGTAGTAGTAGTGTGTCAAATGTCTAGTGTCTGTATGTTCCAGGGAAGATGAGTATTTGTCTTGTTACCATGTCGCTGTTCATAACAGTCTGTTTTATTACCATAACACATTTGGTTTTCCACAGTTTTGTGCATGTAGGGCTGATTGTGTACATTGTATCTCTTCCTTCAGTAAACCATACATCACAGTTTTGGTTCATATTGAACATTACACCAACAATTTTAAACACGGTCCAGACCTCTTGTGCTCTGCAGTGGTCCATTAAGAGGTGCTGCTGTGTTTCATCCTCATCAGTGGAGATGATGTCATTTAAAAGTTGATCCAAGCCAGCCTGCCAATCAGAACCAAGAATTATCACGTTATAACTACAGATAATGGTCAAACAGGGGCCTTTGAAGAGTAGATAAAAGAGTTGGCTAGCATTTGCTTAGTCACAGATCTGATAAAACAGTGGAAGTAACAATTTCAGTGGTTGCTAATAGCAACAGAAAGTTTAACTGAAACTAACTGCTGCCGACAGAATGGTGTCATCCTTAACATGTTTTACATACAGAAATATACAGTATAACTTGGATTGTTAAACCCCCTCCAGCAGTGTTGCTTTTCCCAGTCGTGACCTAGTCATCAACTGTAGTGTTGCTTTCTGCGATGGTACTCGTTATTGTATCTCTGTCTCTTCTAGAATCCCCCGAATTCAGCAGCAACATTTAGGAAAATAGTTTAAAAAAACATAAGGCTGGTAATATTTTATATTCTTTGTTATTGTCAACAAAATTAGTGCCATGAAAAGACCAAAACCAACAGTGAGTTAATTTGTCTCTGAATTGTTTTTGACTGTCTGTGGCTCTCAGCCCCAAGACACTTTGCTCAGTTGCTAATAGCAACAACTACTACTAGCAGCTATTTGCTACTGAAGTCTTTAAAAATGAGTGATATTTTAAAAAAGGGCTACATAATTTCCTAAAATAGCTGGGCACTGCGATTCAACAAATGTCACTAAAAAGAAGGAGTAAATGTGGTGCTGTAGGACGGTGTATGTGGGACTGCATTAAAATATATACTACAGTGCATATGTCCATCATAATGAAGCAACATGTCATCCATTGCAACACTGTGTTTCATTGATGTGTTGGTAATAATATTTGGGCAACAATAGAGGTCTGTGGCACAGAGGAACAAGCTATATCAGGTTTTGGATGCATAGACTGTACTTGTTATTACAGTAGAATATCTTCATTGTTGGCTGTGGTCTTTTCAGCTGACAGTGAGAAATAAAAAGTAAAGAAAAACACCAGACTTAGTCATTTTATCTGTGTGACAGAGATGTTCTCACACTTTCTATCAATATACTTACTACTATAGTGTGCTATAGAGGCAGATCCACACACCATCCCACACTCTCACCTCCCCCATGACACCTTTTTCTTATTATCTTGTAAGACATCTTCTGTTGTCTTTTCTGTGTTCTCTTTTTTGTGAAGTTTTTTAAGCTCCCTCAAAGAATTCGTATGTCTCATGAAGAGATAGGGGTGTAAGAAAATATGGATACAGTGGGGTATGGCTATATCACATTTTGTGATGCTCTGTCTATTCTTAAATCCAAGTATCATAAAATTGCGATACGTGCAAATATTTTTGGCAGTGGTTCATTTTGTGTTGTCTGCAAGCCCCCAACTGCTAGATAGCAGTGTTGTTATGTATTTCCTCTCCTCTGACTGCACAAAAAAGATTTTATGCATATGATGGCGTGTTCTTTATATGTGTATTTCCACTCAATCACAGCCTTACAAAGAGAAGCATGTTTATTTGTCATTTCATCTCAAACTTTACTAAATTTAAACACTCTATTATAACTCTGCTTCAATGCTGCTTAAACAACATTTTACACTTTTCTGGACTATTTGATAATTACTGGAACCCACAGGCCAAATAACAAAATCGTAATTGTAAATAAAAAAGCATGAATAATGTTTATTGCACATGCATGGACATTGATAAATGAGTCTTGGTGTGGGTGCATGAGTCCAAGTCGCTTTGCAGTATTTTCGTTGAGCTGATTTATTTACGAGCTGTGAGCAGATTGCCTGTTTAATTGTGATTTAGCAGAAGTCTCGGCTCAGCACTTTTGGCCAGGGAGCAGTGTTGGGTGGAAGTGTGTCATGTGGGACGAACGCTCAGAGAATCAGGAACACGCATCTCCCGTCATCCCAAGGCAATTTATCACTGTGTCTGTGCCTCTAATGTGAGCATAGTTAAACGGGGGGTCTTGATGGTGGCTGCACTTTTAATATTCGAGTCAATCAATAAAAAAGGCTGCTTTATTTAATAGCTTTGGCCCTCAAGGCTGTTTGGCCCTGTTTAGGTTTCTTTCCGCTTTCCTGTGTAAACATAAATTAGCTGTAATTGAACAAACCGTCACATTTGCACGGCTGAATGCGTGCTACTGTGCGCTGTATGCCAGCCAACCCCTGACTCAGTGATCGCCACACTTTTCTCCCTCGCTTCTAATCTCGCTGTCACTTCCTCTCATACTGTCGTCATTTCATATTTCTGCCTCACTCATCTGCATCTCTCTTTCATTAGAATTAATTAGGCATTTTAGTTAATTACCTGCCTGCTTTAGCATAATGGCAGCACCCCCGTACAGTTGTTTTATGGAAGCGAAGACAGCCATCATTAACCTCCACTTTCTTCACTGCATTCACTCCGTCTCGCTTTAACTAATTCTCTCTGTAGCACTTCAGTCCAACTACAGTTTGTTGTTGCTGTGTACTCTCCTGCCAGCTTTTGTTTTACTTTTTAATTATTCAACCCTTTCTCTGCCATGTTGTTTGCTGAGGAGCAACATCCCACTTGACATAGCTGGAATAAATTCACGATCTCTTTAACACCAGAGGAGGCAAAAGAACACACGCTCTTTATTCAAGTAGAAGCACAGATACTTGTGTAAAAAACGACTACACACAAAAAGTGCAGACTCTGAAATTTACTCCAAGTGTTAAAGTAAAAAGTAGCCCTCCGAATGACATTTCTGTCTGTTCCTGTGCAAAACTTACTGAACCTCACCTTTTTCCACGGTTGAATCTCCCGACTTCTCTTGGTATGTCTTATGTTGTTTTCATCTTGTTGCGTCTGTTGTACTCGTTCGCGATGTGTTAGTGTGTTTGCCCCGTCCATTTAGGTTGAAATTGGTCTTGATGTTGGAAAGGCAGTGCACAATGACCAAAATAAAAATAACTGATAATTTCCCTTAAATGCATGAAAACTAAACTAACAGCCTGATTCCGCCAGGCATGGCTGCGTCATATTACGGCTGCACCACTTCTGTTGGAGCTGATTGCAGCCATTCTACACAGTGCTTGTGATTCCACTGGCAGCGCTGCAGCGCGTCCCAGAAGCAGCCCTCTGCTTCATATACGCACAGAGTTTATTTTTGATGGATGCCGAGTCAATCTGCACTGAACAGATTGAGCGGGCAGGAAGTCAGACACAGAAATAGAGAATCTGTTCAGTTTTCAAAATAAAATAACCCTTACACACTCAAGATCTATGAACTATGCAGTCTACTTATCCATGGAAGTAACACAAAAGTCAAGGGAAGAGGACCAAACTAACAAAATCTGAGCAAGTCAACATAATCAGGGGGGCAAACCACTCCGCTTTTGAAACACTCCTGCTGGGGCATGAAGCTGTGTGAAGGACAGAACAAACCTGTGGTGCAGATGTGCAATGCTCAGTGGAATCAACAGCTCCACAAAGTCTGTGTTAAACATTTACAAAGTAGTGATATTTGTGTTGAAGTATAGGGAATGAAAAAAAAAAGTAGCCATAAAAATAAGTTCTTAAGTAACGTACAGATACCTGAAACATCTCCTTAAAAGGACAGCTCACCTCAAAATCAAGAAAAAAAATTTTTTTTTGTCTAACCTGTAGTTCTGTTCCTCCATCTAGATTGTTTTGGTATGGTTTTAGAGATGTCAGAAGTAGAGATGTCTGTCTTCTAATGGGACTTGGACACTTGGCTTATGGTGCTCAAATGCCAAAAAAAGAAAAAAAAATTGAAAACACCAGTGTCTCTTTAAATCTGTAAATCATGACCTGGATATTCAAGTTAATCCACAGGTCTTGTTGTGCACAGTTTCATGTAAGAGCTTCTGCCTTTGTAAACAAATAAAAGTAGTAGAAAGAAAGTAGTTCTGGTAGATTATACCAAACAGGTCATGATTTCTGGAAACAGACATCGTTGAGTTTTTTGTATTTGCCACTTTGAGCACCGCAAGCCAAGTGCCATTTAGTCCCATTATATTGGGGAGAGGGCAGTTATCTCTATAACTGATATGGGGTATGTTGTTGTTGTTATTTGGGGTTAACTGTCCCTTGAGGACAGTAACATGTAACATAAGTATTCGCACTTAGTTATTTCCATCTCCGTTTAACACTGTTTTGTTTCTCCTCTTCTACCAGCATAACTCCTTTTAAAAATGTGTGGGGGTTTTTTTGTATTGACTCTGCATAATCTTGGTTTGTTACTCAAATTCAACAGGCTTTGTATTTACTTTTAATGAAGCAAATCCTGCTGCTTTGATTGCTTTAAAACACTGAGTCTCTCCATTATGCCTTATTAAAATGGCCTGATCCCACTACAGTGCGACTGTCACTCCAGGAAGCTTAAGTTTACTGTTTTTCTCCAAAAATAATTCTTTGAGTGTTTGCTGGTGACTTGTTATTCTGTGAGTCCGGGCCTCTCTGCTTGCATCTCGCAGTATGTTTCTCTCTAAGTGCCCACTGTTGTCAGTAAAGCGCGGGGTCGGTCGTACCCAGGTGTGTGTATGTGTAATTATCAGTGCAGAGAGCTTGTCTCCATTCATTTTTAATGAGCAATGAGGCTGTGTTGCCCCCATTAATAGAGAATTAGACCGTCCATCAGCCGGCACATAAAAGCCTTGTTCTGTGCATCTGGGGTGTAGACTGTACTGCGAGAGGCGGTTAATGATGCGGCGTGGCTCCCTGTCTGTGCTGACAATAACTCAGAGAGCTGGAGATGGACAGAATGAAGGAAGGAAGGAGAGGAGAAGAGGAGGGAGGGAAAGAAAGGAAGGAGCAGGGATGGGAGGGAAGACGCGAGGGAGCCCTTCAGCACTCACAACACTGTCAGTGTGAGGCAATGAGGCTTAACTACAAGTGCTGGGGTTTCAGTGGGATTCATTAGCATGAGACTTTAGTGTAGAACTTTATGATGTTATAGTAACACATCTGTGCATGCATCTGTGTGTGAGTGTGTGTGTGTGTGTGTAGGCCAAGGCTGCTACCTGGACTGTCTGGCGCTGTGCCTTTTCTTAAGCTCCGCCGCTCCTCCCTTGAGTGAGATATTTAAGAGTGGAAGCAATTTATTACCATAATATTGAATCATGTCCCTTCTTATGGTCAGTAATGAAAAATGAATAGTTTTTCTCTGAAGCTTCTGCAGGAGATAGTGGCCCCAGCAGCTTCCAGCCATTACGCACGCGCACTCTCACACACGCGCTGTCTGTTTTCTGAGAGACTGGACCAACCTGCTGCAGCTTGACCTCCATTCATCCCTAAGAGAATAGGAAATCACATCAACCAAGCGATTAGTCAAGCTTCCTTCTTTGTGATGTTGATAATTTAACCTGTATTAACCCAACCACTGGGCATTCTCCATGATGAGTATTGTCAGTGAGATGAGGCTGACACCAGATCTTCGCCAGGCGCTGGCCCTGCGTCGCTACCGTCTCTGATGGGTAACGAGGAACTGTTGAACCCTCACCTCAATTTCCAGGGAAATGACAAGGACAAAGATGGCATGTTTCACTGGCAGGAGCAGCAAAAGCTGCGCAACACCTTTGTAATCTATGATACTCACAATGGAACAGCAGGCGGCGTGCAGGCTGCCCTGCTGCCGCCTGATGTAATGTGCACCACATTGCTCTTCCTGTCACAGAAGAAAACAAGGATTTATCATGAGGCTGTTGTAACATGTAACTGGAATTCCCAGCCTGTCCTCAACAGAAAAAACAAGCGTGTAGGTCGTCTGTGAGAGCATTACGACACATATTTATGCTTATTGTTTGGTGGCGACTTCTAATTATGACAGGAGAAGAATAAAAAAAGAGAAAGTCTGCATATGGATGAGGTTAGGTGGATGGACGGCTCAAACAAACACAAGAGGAGATCAGAATTTGAGTCCTGAGTGGAACGAAAAGTCAGCATAGACTTGTTAACAAGTTTATGCTCCTTAAAAAAGAAATCTGTAATATATTTTCTGTCATACATCATAAAATGATCAGAATATGTGATCAGACATTGAGGAAACATGGTCAGCTGATATACTGGCATCGCTGACAACCACACTATAGCCACAGTGTCTCATTTGAAATTTCTAATTTCTAACCCGTATTTGCCTTTTTCACTTTAATTAGAGTTCTAATAAATGCTGAATATTTGTCAAATGAGTAACTGTCTGTTTATTTATTTGTAAGAAATAATTAATCTTGTAGAAGGAGTAGATGTTTATAACAGTTAAATGGAGTGATATGTTAATGGAGTCTGGCAGGCAAACTCCAGAGTGTGTGCTTTCAGAGCAGTGAGCTTTTGTTTTCAGAATAGGCTTAGCTTTACATTGACAGTTACAAACAGCTGATCAAATTACAGTGTCAGACTCGTCATTGCTTTTTATTGACAACTTAAAATGTTGCACTTGTTTTGCGCTCCTGCAGTGTCCCTGCTGCCTGAGTTTCCTCAAATCTGGGGAAGCGGGGGTGGGGGAAACGACTCACCTCAACCATAGACTGTATATTAAATTGTATTTTAATATCTAGTCTGTGGCTCCAACTCGTTATCTGGACTGCAGTGCTCATTTTTTGGACATGCAGCTGTTACATATTGCTCCTTTAAAGGAGCAAGGCGGATCTATTGGCAGAAAGTGAATATAATATTCATATAAATGTTTTCATTAGTATATAATCACTTGAAAATAAGAATTGTTTCATTTGCGTTTTTGTTACCTAATGAGAAGTTCTGATCTACATAGACCACAGGGATCTCTATGTTGCACTGCCATGTTTCTATAGAAGCCCAGACTGGACAAACTAAACACCAGCACACTTTCTCTTTCTCCTTTACACTTAGCAGACGAGTTGACGACACTGGTCCTTTAAGTTTTGTTATGTGCGTCACTTCCATCATGTGATATACGTAACATATGATGATATATGTACTTACTTTAACCCAAACCTTGATCTTTTCCTAAACCTAATCAAACTGTGACCGTTTTACATGTGTAATGTCATGTGACTCATGCCAGTGACTTACATAATGTAGTTAAGATCTGGTAAGCATCTCACTGCTGGTACTCTCCACTGGTCATCACTTTGGGAGTCAGTGGTCATCATCTCTTGTGTAGATCTGAGGATGTACGGGACCATATGACTGTGCTTTGTGACATTTAGCCACTGCTGAGTGCCTTCATGACCTGTCTCTGGAGTGTGTTTAATTTGGTCCAAATGTTTACCCACAACACATGAGTGTCTAATGTCTCTCAGGAGACCCCTGTGTCTATACATGTGTGGTATTGGCATATGTAAGTCTAGAGTGTGTGTGTGCATGCATGTGTGATTGTGTATGTGTTTGTGAATGCTAGCGTCCTCTGTGTCAGTGCGACACTGTCACATAGGTCTCTGTGGGATCTGCATTCCTGCACTCTTTGCATACACACTAATTACAGACGGGCATCTGAGACCACCAGAGACAGCCACAACATGCTGATGCACTGAAATCGGATAGAACACTCTGACACACACTCATACAACAATATTTTGTCTTTATATAATAATTTATTTGGGAGTGGAGAAGCTTACGCTTGAGGCATTCATCTCTGAAATTAACATCAAGTGACCCTCGCTTTCCAAAAACATGTTTAAAGAATTAGTAAATCCAACTCAGATTGTTCTGTTTCAACTTTAGCCCTTCTGTCTTTTTCTCGTGAGGATTTCTGGTCAAAGAGGATTTGTGGCTTAAACGTGCACAAATGTCCTCAAAAGGTATTTTCAGGCCTACTGCTTTTGTTGGTGAGTTGCTTTTTGAAAAAGGATAGTTGGGATTATTCGATGTAGGGTTGTGTGAGGTACTTATTGACAGCCAGTGTATTACCTAAAATAGATGGCACTCGGCAAGTCCTCAGTTAGGAGAGGCAGAGAGGAGTACCAACTTGGAAGTGAAACAATGTACTGCTGTGAATAGGGTCAGCAAGAAAATGCGTTTTAGCCTCTTAAAAACAATCCACCTACAAAAACCCCTCAACATCAGGTTAAGTATACACTATGTTTAGAATATTTTCACCGCTTTATCTTGCTATCAGACAGCCCTTTCTGAGGAAGCCACAGTTGTATAAGCCAAATATTTTTCTCTCCAAACCAACCAAACTCCATAGACAAAATCAGTAATATTACCTCACAGAACATGGGAGTTGCTGGTCTACCACTGCCTCGATCTATTAGTTTGTTTGTAATATTGTGTGACTTTGGTGAATCTTAGCTCTCTTTATAAAACACAGACAATAACAAACAAACTGAGACATTGAGGCAGGGGTGCACCAGGAACTCCTGTGTTCTGTGAGGTAAAATTACTGATTTTGCCTAGGGAGTTTGGTTTGATTTGGAGAGAGCAATATTTGGCTTTTACAACAGTGTTTTCCTGTCTGAGAAGCCTGTTTGATGGTAAATATAAAGCAATGAAAATATTCTAAATATAGAGCACACTTAAACTGATTTTGATCTTTCTTTAGGTGGACCCTTTTTTATAAGAGGCTAAAATACTTTTTGGTGCTGACCCTGTCTGTAGCAGTACTTTGTTTAGCTTCTGTGCTGCTCTGCTTTTCCAAACTGGGGATGTGCCAACCACTGTCTACTGCAGGTAATACGCTGACTATTGATAAGTACCTCACATAACCCCCCCACTTCAAATAGTCTGAGCTATCACTTTAATACGTTTATCATGCACGCAGGCACACTCATGTGTTGATCACCCACATTTATTTAGGCAGACACACTAACTCATGCACAACCTGCTACAACCATAGACAGACCGATCAATAACAGCTCTTAGAAGAGCTCTATATAGGAACAAATCATTAGCTCAAATGACTTATTGCAGCCGCAGCACCAAGCAACAGCATTCAGCCTGAGTACTAATGTGTATGACATTATGCATCAGGATGTGGGTGCCTGTGTTTGTGTTTGTGTGTGTGTATGTTTTGGAGTGGGGAATATTGCTCACTAGTAACAATGTTCTCCCTTACAGCCTTTATCCTGTCTTGGTAAATTAACTGCTCTGACCCAGAAAGTCTCTCAGTCCAAAGATGCTACAATTGCCAAGAAACATGCGCATGTGTGTGGGTTATTGTGTGCGTGCGTGTGTGTCCTCTCCATGCTCCACTGACTTACTTTAGAGTCCAGTCTTCCTGAGTGCCCACATTAGCGGGCCCAGAGAGCGATCTGGCCTTGCTAATACAGTAGCACAGTGGCTACCTGGAGGCCACAGTTGAGCACAACAGTACTGCTCCTGTGGCTCGGCATGGCTTTTTAGAGAGAAGGGCTGGCTTTATTATGATGCTCTGCCTGGGATGTGTTTATGCGTTGAGAGAGGGAGAAATGGAGAAAGAGAAATCCAGGCATGTTCGGCTGGCTGAGTGAATATTTTAGAAAAATCTGATATACCAACAGTATCATCTTGAATATCAGCATGGCAGAGCATAAATCATTTTACTGTGGTTTTGTGCAGTGGGGGAATTTCTTTAACAGCCAATATTGAGCAACACTGTACAAACAGACATAAGAAATATGTGTTGTAGAGCAGTGTCCACCCACAGTTTATTCAAGAATACTAGTTTTCTGTTGAAATACAGTCTCTGCCAGCCTTGGGCTCAGCGTTCCCTAAAGCATACTTTGAGGCATATTGATTCGGAAGTTGATTTTTTTTTTTTTTTGTAAGGTGTCGTTCAAATCTGATGCACCTGCTTTTCAAGAAATGAACCTCGCCTGTGCTGTGCTGGCTGGCGGGGTTGTGAACACAGATTACAGAGAAGTAGCTGAAAAACGAACATGTGTGTTTCCATACCGGCTGTAGTGCGTTCAGTGTTAGTGACTTATTGATCCTTTAGGTGCAAATGTATTGACCTCAACCTGGTAAAATATTGATTTCCTTCAGGGGATCTATAATGAAATTAGTGGGTTTGAACTGTCCATACCACAAGGTAGAAAAGATCTCCTATTAAGATGTTGTTCCAGAGGCTGTTGACTTCAGAGGCTCCACATTCCCTCAGACCAACTCTGAACGATTAATGAGTGCAAATATCAATCAAAGGTTATTTGGCTTCTCATGATAATGAGAATTCTTCCTTTTAGCCTCCAGTATAGAAGGTGATGCAATGAAGTAAAGCTCTGGTTTTCACATTTCGCCTTCTTAAAGTGTAAACCTTTGTTTATTTTGGGGTGTTTATCAAAACTGCTTACACTGTTGTAGTCTTGGACCATTGACATATATAGAAATGGGCAACATGAGAACTCGCCAAAAGTGAAGCCGGACCATTTCAATTGCCCCCTGGTGGCTGGCTGCAGTATAGGTCATAAATCCTTCTGCCCCAGTGTTAATAGATAGGACATGGTCAACATGATGGGCCAAACTAAAACATCAAAGTACACGTCAAATAAATTTTTCTCTACAGGGGTTTATGTCATTTTAGGTAGTTCTTATCACAGTAATGTATTTTTAAGTGTTCATTTTTCTGATCAGTTTGGTTTTAATTAGTTATTTGATGATATAAAAAGGAGGTTTTATGTCAAGATTGAAAGCTTATCTCTGCTCATGATTGAGTCAGTCGGCTTTATGGGTGGGAACTTGCTTCTTTTTTGTGAAGCAAGTGAGAAGAAGTACATCTTTCAGAATCAGAAATACTTTATTGATCCTCAGGGGGAAATTGTTCTTGTTACAGATGCTCCCATTCAAGAATAGAAAAATATATAGGATTGAGCAATTAAAAGAAAACAGAAATAGGTATGTAAAAATATGTACAATCTATTACAATATATACCGTACAGAGGCAGTATAGCAATAATAGAACATAATATATACAATAACATTATGTAAAAATATGTTTCTTATTCTCCAAATAGCAATATGTAAATATAGATGTTTATGACAATGGGTTGGACCAATTTTCAAACCGCTCTGACATTAATCCAAATTCCTGACCGAAGTGGTAATACCAAATTTTTTTTCAAATTAATGACAGTCCATCAATTAGAGTGGAGTTGCAAGTCAGTACGTTTGCCACGTGTTCCTGTAAATGTTTCACCATAAAATTCTTGTTAAGAAATTAAGGGGTTCTGTTTACTAATAAGATGGTAGACTTTTAATTTGAAACAGATGCAAGAAGTGTTGAATTTGTATTAACAGCATAATGCAGTAACTTTAACAGGGCATACTGGATCAAAACAAGGCTTTGGACTTACCTTTCAATCCACTACGTTCCTGTCAAACTATGAATGATCAGCTCCTTCACTAGCATAGCAAACAGTCAGAGAAAGCTTTTTATTAGAGTTATATTGAAAACGGAAAAAATTATGGCATTTTTATTAGCTTTCCTGTAGTTTATTTCACAAGCTACTTGGCAACTTCTCTGCACCACTGTTTGCTCAGCTTTAATGAATACTCTGCTATAGGTGTGGCAGAGACCGCCCACATTTCACATGATGCCTTCTAGTGCTGGAACACATTACCCAGCAGTTCTTTTTTTTTTTAAGTTTGCTGTTTTATGTTCCTTTTTTTTTTTAGTGTTTGTGTTTGTTCAGAACATTGTGTTTTATGTTGGTACTGGTCATTTTTGTGCTGAAGTTTAGTTAAAACATGTGTGAGGCAGCTGTTACATTTCTTAAGGAATACTGTATTTTGCATGTATGATTGCAAGTATAATTTCTGCAGTGGATGTCTTAAGAAGACTAACGATACAGAGAGTTGTTTTAATGTCTTGTTACCTACCAGAAAATCACACTAATACAAATGCCGGTGTAGTCGAATAGTGTAACATTAAACTGCTCCAGATTTGTACACCACACAGGACTAGTAGAATCTGAAACCAACCCAACCCCACACTGTTGCACATTGATACACACACATACCAGTACATTTGAGGCATACTAGGATTTATTCAACCATGTTCGTGCATGTGCACAAAACAGAGAAATTTGCCAGCTACTCAATAAAGCTTTTATGTTTATTCATTCTGATTACAAATCTTGTTTTCCAAATGTTCCAATAAGTGTGTAAGCAAACATGCACAATGCACACACGACCGCCAACACACAAATAACACACACACACACACCTACACACACACACACACCTACACACACACACACACACACACACACACACACACACACACACACACACAAATTCTCTCATTCAACTGAGCCATTTCTGAAACCTGGGCTAATATTTGTATGGATTATTGGCCTTTGTGCTTATCGGCTGCACCATATTGGCAGACTAAAACCTTATTACCAGCCTATTGAATGAGAAAAAAAGGTTTCCGACATGCACACATAGTCACGCGCTCACAAGCCGGTTTCACAAAGACACTCAAACATTTGTTCAACATGCAACAAAAGCACACATTTTCAAGCTGAAATGCACCACGGCATGATAGCAAGAAGCGAGGTCTTAGCAGAGCAGGCCAAAAGTTTGAGGCAGGTTCCGCCTCATTCATTCTGAAAGCTGCTGTAATAATTGCTTGTTTTTTTCCCCTCTATTTCCCTCTAGGGAAAGTAAACAAATACTGTTATGAAAATGCTCCTGATTATGGATAGAGGCAGCCATAGTTCTTTTTCTTCTCACCGATTTGGATGTCTAATAACATTATGTGAAATCTATTTAGAACTAATGGCATCCACTGCCTCACAAAGACCCATTTCACATTATAAGGCCTTTGCTTCCTTCCTCTCCTCTCTCACCGTCTTTCTTCTTACTGTGATCTCATCTGGTCACCGCTGTTCCTCCTCTATTGATCAGCTGTCCTCTACCCTGCCATATATCTGTCCATACGTGTCTGGGGCCGTCTTCACTCCCTCACCTCTGTATGTTTTTAGCACCCTCGGCACACATTCAAGGGAGGGAAGAGACGGATGGGTACAAGCAGAGATGGAGGGAGTGTGGAGGGAAGGTGTGGAAGTGTTACCGCTGGGCTTTAGTGAGTAATGACTGGTCTTATTGCTGGCAAATCAGGTAGGCTCTCCTGAGACAGAGATGAACAACCTCTGTGTCCCCTCCCTCACTTCAGCAGCATTCTCCTGTGTGTTCAATCCACACCTCTCCTGTTCCTCATCTTTATTTTTGACAGGGAGATTCAGAAGACTTACTCCACTTTCTTTTTGTGCTTCTTTAAAACCACATCCTAGTCATCCATATAATGTTGTTTCACAGCTCTCCAGCTCAGATCTCTCGCCCATCTCTCATGTTGCAGCAGCAAGAGTTCCCGTAGCAACTTTCCAAGAGATAGATGAGGGCTTTTAAGGAGACATGAGGACAGGCACAATTACATAAAAGCATTACAGTCATCAAATGCTAAACAGGAATAACACAGACTGAATGAGTCTCTTTATACCTTGCTTAAAATGTGTTTTGAGTTGTCAATTGCAATTGGATAGTGCTTGACCACAGGAAAGTACAGATGTAACTGCACCCAGGATGCCTTCAGGATGAATTGTGATCTAATCCGACAACAACCTCTGGAGGTAGTAAGGGATACATTGTGACCACATTAACCACAAGTGTAAATGCCTTTTCAGTCCACAAACAACAACTTCTCTCTGGATTAGGCTGTTCCTTTCTCTTCTTTTAACATGGCTTAAGGTGATCTCTCCCTCCCTACAATCAACACAATAAGCTATGCAGATGAATGTGTGATGATGTCATCAACATGAAAATGAGCATATGATATCATCTGGTGACTTGCATTGTAAACGCTGCTCCTGATCGGAGCTCAATGTGAACACTGGTGTAAATGTAATCAGCTTAATTCATATCTGGATACGAGGCACATTTTTGTGCGGTGTAAAGAGTTTGTAATGAGCTGAAAAATATGTTTCTGTTTTGCTCTTGTTGACCCAATAAGCTCTGCTGCTACAGTATGTAATAGACCTGTCGCCAAGCTCTTGCAGAGTTTGTGTTGCAGTGTCAACAGAAAGTGACAGATATGTTTCTCAGTGTAGGGGATTGGTGCAGGGTGTCAGAGTGAGCTATAAGTGGCTGAGTATTGACATCATACTGGGTGCCAAGTCTGTCTGTGTGTTCATTCCTCTTCCTGACAGCTAATGAAAAACCTGTTTTTGATATGTCACTTTCGCTCCCTCCTGGTACATATATAGCAAGGATTATATGGAGACATGACTGACGAGTGTGTGTGTGTGTGTGTGTGTGTCTGTGGGTCTGCGTGTGTGGGAGAGAGACAAGACAATTGACAAGTCGAAGAGACTCAACGAGAAGACAAGAGAGAACAGGAGGAGGAGGAGAGCACATAAATTGGTGGCATGTGTTCAAACATCAGGCACATCCAGCAGAAAACACAGAGAGACGTTCAGTAGGTCTCCATGTTCAAATGTCAGGCCCCAGGTTATTTATAGCCCCTCTAATTAAACCATGCACTGTGCCTCTTTCCTGCTGTCTCTCTTTCAGTTTCTCCCTCTAATTCTCCCATGACCCTCTTTCTCACCCTTTGGTCCTCCTCACACTAACTAATTTTCTCTCACACTCTTTTCTTTTCCCCTCTCGTTTTCCCGTCTTCTGCCACGCGATCCTCCACAGGCCAGTCATTAGTGTGGAAATCTTATAAATCCTGTTTGCTTGTGATCCCGCTCTGTCTTTTATGGGAGTCTTATGATAAACACAGACACACTTAATCTGCTGAGATTAAACTCTGTCTCGCCCCATCAGCCTGGTGACAGGAACACACACACACAGAAAGCATACACAAACACACACATATCATTTTAACAAGACTTGATTGTCAGCTGGCTTACTCTTGGGACATGGTTGCCATGGTGACTCCAGATGTAACATCTGAGGGTCTTGTTGCTGTATATTTCCACCTCCGTGCTTCCTTCCCCGGTGATACTCTATCCCCATCTATCCAACGCAGCATAGTCACACAGAGGGGGCCTTAACCCAGATTATATGTCCATTACATTTCTTCCTCTTTGGAAGATGATGCTTTGTACCGGATGTGGGACTTCTGTCTCTCTGTCTCTCAAGGTCAAACTTTGCCTGAAACGAAATTAAGGTGTAATGATGTTGAACCCAAAAGCATCAGACAGAAATAATTAGACGCAAGAAAGTTCAGTTTAATTTAGGTAGGCAGGCGTCAAAATCAGGAAACCAGTCCAACAGGCAAACAAATCTGACAAGGCGCAGGCACGGGAATCAGATAAAGGCCCGAACAAGCAGGTCAATAAAAAAAGGATACCAAAACAGTAAAAAGCTACCCAAAACACACTGGGAAATCTGGTGGGAATGAATAAAAAAAACATTGACCAGTATATTTAAGGTGCAGGTGAGGTAGTGGGCAAGGAAGACCAGATAAAGGGAATGGATGATTGTAGGAGTGGCAGGATGTGAAACAAAACGAGAGTCAGGGTGTTTTCTCACCTAACCTTTTGATTAGTTCTGTTTAGAAAATAATACAAGAGTTGATTTTCACTCCTGTCCCATCCCACCCTCACAAAAATACTCCTGTCCTGTCCCATTCCAATCCCGGAAGAATGGCCCACGTCCCATCCCATTAATCCACAGTCAAGTACCTGCAAAAAAAACTGGCCTATTGTTATCATGATTCCCACTCTCGCCCTAGCTTGCGAGGCAGCTGGATTTGTGAGATCAAGAGATCACGCGAGAATCCATCCAAGAATCCAACAGCAAAGTTGTTCGCCTCAGTTGGCACTCCTCCTCATTTGCATATGTGTGACTAGGCCATTAGTATGGTTTGTTTAGACTTGTGCGAAAGCTGTCAATCGAACCCTGGTGCAGACCAAAGACCTGGGCTGAGACCACTTGAAAAGGTGGCATCAGTTCACTTTTAGTCATGAAAGCAAATAAACCAACCTACTGCAGGATTTTATGATAACAGGTATGTCATTTTAGTATCATACTATTAAGCCCATCTGCTGATCATGAAATCTGTACAGGATGCAATCTTATAATTGATTTGTATGCGCTATGTATATGCAAATCCTTTGGTAACCATGGCAGTATGTATACATGTCACAGCAGGTATTTTCACTGAGTAATAGGTCAAAAGCTGTTCGCACTGCTGTGCTTGTATCCTACTCTGTGTACCTTCTCAGCATTATCCACATCTGTATTGCCACATATGTCACAGGTTGATGAGGTGGTGGTCATGGGACTAATACCAACGTGAGCATCCAGAGTCTGACCTTCACAGTTATGCCATCACTTGCCTTTGGCCCTGGATGCTTCACACCAAACATCAGCCTGCTCCTGAGGTCAGGAGGCCTTGACCTTCCTGTTTCAAAGCTCTTTATGAGCATAGATATCCATGTAAATTGTAGCAAGGCTCCTCTCCTCACTACTATATTCCTTTATGCAATGTACAGTATCATATGTTAATGTTTTTGCAATATGAATTTTCATAATAAATCCACAATAAAAGGATGCAATATTAGATTCCTAACTCCCCTCTTTACCTTGGCTTACTGGAGCTGTTATGAAGTCCATTCTTCCTTTGCATAATCTCAAACCAATCACAGTAGAATGTCTTTAACTACATTTAAGCCTAATTTAATCAAGCAAATTCTTACAATTGGTAACACACCACATCAACACATCATGTACTGTACTGTATATCACAAGCCCGCAGCAATATTTCCAAACTCCAGCAATTTGATGGAAGCAAATCATGCAACAGTACTAGTTTCACTGTGAAACAATTGAAACCTTTGGCTGTTATCCACCACAATTCAACTTGTTGCTCCAGAAATGTCAGTTTGTGTCTGAATTTGAACCACTGTAAACACATCACTGTTCAACTGCATCTCAAACGATTGCAATATCAAACAAATTCAAAACAGATCACACATCTCATCCAAGTGATGCAGCTGAACTGCTTAAAACAGCATCTAATTTTTTATGCCTCCATGCCAATGACAGCCGTGGACAGAGACAGTGTCCGTCAGTCCCATTCATCTGCACGCCATATCTCAGAGGGCCGTGATGGAATTTATCCTTATCTGTCAAGAAACGCCTTGAGGGTATTTCTTCAGATTTGGCACAAGTGTCCATTTGGACTCAAGAATGAACTGATTGGAATTTGAAAGTCAAAGGTCACTGTGACCTTCCATCCCTCCCATTCTTGTGAACATGATATCTCAGAAACACCTCAACGTAACTTCTTCAAATTTGGCACAAATATCCACTGGGACTCAAGGATGATCTGTTTTGATTACAAAGGTCAAAGGTCACTGTGATCTCAAAAAACATGTATTTAACACTCTTTATAACTTTTATTAAACTCCTTCAAAATCTTCACAACACATATGAGTCTGGACAGACATCGATATAAACTGCAACTTGATTGGTTTGCGGAGATACAACCGCAAGGCAGTGATTCTAGTTCTGACCGTAATGAGTCAGTGGTTGATGTAAAGAAAGCTGTGTTTTTGCCATGTAATCCACCTCATCAACCATCTATAGACTGCTCGCTGTGAATGCTACTGTTGCAGTCATCATTCTGATGACAGTTGACGTTCAGAGCTGCCTATAGTTGGATAGTAGAATGAGTTCTGCAGTGCTAAATATTCACACTGTGCTGTGTTTGTGTGGGTGGGTGTGTTTGTATGTATATATGTGTTTGTGTATGTTGCTGTTGCTATTTATATACTTCCTCATCCATATATGGCTCATCTTCTCCACATGGATGGACAGGCAAAGCCGTAATTAGGAAGCAGGGTGTAAAAATAGAACAGCTGACGGGAATGTCTCCTACTGTTTGAATACAAGCATTTAGGCTTTTTTGTGTGCCGGTGTGTGTATTTGTGAGTGTGTATGTGTCATGATGAAGCACTGAGCGAGTCCGTGAGTGAGTCCATATGCCAGTATATGCGTCTCTTGTGTCCAGCGTGTGAGATCTTGCCTCCTCAGACCAATTAAAACCTTGTTGCGGTGACACTTGCACATCAGGCGGGGGAATTGTAAATCAGACACTCATGTTGCTGTTGCCCTCTCATCTCCAAGCAGCTCATCTGCCTTGTTTACAGTGAAATCTGTGGAGTAGCTTTCTACTCATGGTTTCTTTGTGCCTTGCTAGCACATTACAATAACTTGTGTAGAAATGAAATGGTCTCTAATGGAACCACTGACAAATACTGCAATTAGTCCAATCCAGAGGGAACAGCAATGCTCTATGCATCCACAACAACACTCAAGTGGCGACAGGAAATAGCCTGACTCCATTTCTATTATCACTTAGCTTTGTATACAAGGCAAGCTGTTAATGCTTTTTACAACCCGCTTCCTGTCCAAAACCAGCTTCTCATCATACACAGGCCTCATTACTGGAGCCCAGAGCCAGGCAGAGTCATACTCTGTTAGAGAGAAATGCATTTCAGCATCATACCATCCCAGACTTCAGCATGGCCATCTCTAAGCTTCCTGATCTGGGTGTTGATAGTTGCTTTGGCTGGGGGCTGTTTCATATTCAGAGTCCGAGTCGATCAAAGGATCGGTAAATCGGCAATTATAAATGTATCTGGACGCTTTTCACACCCACTAACAGGTATTAGCCATCAGTAGGCAGAGTGGGTCTGCTACATTAATGGACACTATTTGGCAATGCCACACTTTGTCAGGCCGTGCCAGCTGTGGCTTTTTGGAAGGGGACAGGAGAGGAGAGGAAATACACGAGAGAAGTGAGAAGGTAAAAAGAGATTACTTTTTTGCTGAGGGGCAAAATGTTCTGAACTAATCCTAAATGGTGTTCTATTGAAATGTGGGATTATGTTCATATATGTTAGCACATGGCAACCTTTCTTACACCCTTTAAGCTCACTTTTTCTGCCCACATATTCAGTGTGAAAAATGTCACCGCCATGAAAATGATTGGGTGCTGTCGTAATAGATTTTTCCTACATTAACATTGAATACAACTTATTTCCTGTCAGTGGCGGACCCAGGATGCCTAAGGGGCAGGGGCACCAGCTGTATGCGGTGGGGCACCAGTATGCTGAAAGTTGTGATCAATTTATTAGTACTTAAAGTACAACAACAAGTACCCTTCTGTAATAAAACATGCAAGAAACTATTAACTCTTTAACCATTTAGAGGTGCATAAAGGCCAATTAATTTTCTAACATGTAGGGCAGCCTATATGGCACAGCATCCTGTTTTCTCCACTGGAAGAGCACCCTAGAGAGCACTACAGCATGTTTTCTGCAATGAAAGGGCCCAAGAGGGCAATTTATCATGTTTTGTCCAGTGGAAGGGCACCCTAGAGCAAGCATCCAAGATGCCACTTTTGCTGCATTTTCAAACATTGGGCCACCAGGTAGGGTGTCCATGTTTGCCAGTGTTTCCTGTTCTATGTTGGTAACTATACAGTATGTAGAAACAGACAAATATCATCAACTGTTAGAAAGTACCATCATAGTTCATCTCTTATGTTTGGTAAGTTTTAGTTTTAATTTGCTGTTTCTTTGGTGACTTCACAGTTGTTTAAAATGGTGTTGGAATTTGAGCTGAGAGTCTGCTTCTATTGAAGAGGAGGAATTTGCTTTTTAAGATGTGAATGTTGACAAAAATTAGTTATGACTGGCTTATGTGTGAATCATAGACTGTATATAGAAGTGGACGGAGCCTTCGTGACGTCACCCATTGGTTTCTGAACACCCGTTTTGAAGCCTCGAGTTTCAGATTTGGCCAGCGCCATTTTCACAGTTTTGAAACCGGAGGTGAATATGATTGGTTGAGACGGTGGAGTAGGGCGGGACCACAGACGTTATAGTCTATGGGAGCGAGTGAGTGGCACTACCATAGGGCACTACGCCTGTCAATCACGAAACCACGCCCCTAACTATACGGAACTTTAAGCCTTAATATAAAATCAACGAATGGCTTGCATGAAAATGCAAGTCTGGTTCAGTGAACATGGTGGGGGATATTAGCTATTAAGCCCAAAATCGTTTTTTGACACAGGCTATAAATATGTTTATTTCAGCTGTCAAGTTGGGCATTTTAGAACGGGGGTCAATGGGACCGGGCTTCTTTTTGCAGCCAGCTCGCTCGCCCCCTGCTGGATTTCGGTGAGAATACAGCGTTACTGCACTTCCGCATTGGCTTCATTTTTCAGAGGCGGAAGCTCCGTCCACTTCTATATACAGTCTATGGTGTGAATCCACAGCAGGCATATGATGAAAGGCAGAATACTGATATAGTGGGTATCGGTACTTAGGATTCATCAACTGGCATATTGGAAGGAGAGAGGTATCAGGGAAGTGGAGAGGAGCCTCCAGAGAGACAAACTGAGACACAGTGAATTGGCATCAATCCGTCCTGATAAAGACAATGAGATTCATGGAAATTCAAAGGCACTATTAGTTTTTAGAACGGTAAAGGTCGCCAGAGAAGATGGGTTGGTGACTCATGTGTGACACTAATAATCCCTACGTGCCTTTGAATACAGTATGGCGGGGCGCCAGATGACATTTTTATGACAGTTACATCTTCTTTATGGTGATATACAGTCGCTTTACCTTTCAGAGCATAAGGAATGTTATGTGAGTTCAATGTAGTATGTATAACAGCAACGTCAGACATGAAATATTCAGGTGCAAACCCAACTGGGGCCAACTGAGGCCTCTTTGTGATGTGAGAAGTTATAATGGGTAATAACTGCCCAACCTTAGCTCAGGATAAGCAGTTATTTTTTCCTCCTGCCACTGTAGTGATGCACAGTGAAGTACTACATTTCCTGAGTAATATATTTTTGTGCATTTTTTACTTCCTCAACCACTAGTAGCTTGTTTAAGTTGTGTTATACAGTGTAGGAGCATCAGGGAGCGATTGATTACAATGATCAGCTAGTTTAAAGTACATTTATATAGCTTGGTTAGAGTGGAAAACAACAGTGTTCATGATTCCAGGGTGAATCAAATCAGGCATGATCATTCTCCAGGTTGTTGCTCCCGAACATCACAGAATATTTGAAAGTTAAAACTTTCTCGACTCCTTCCAATGGGTGATATCTTTTTTTTAGGGTTGGGCAGTGCCGAGAAAAGCCTTAATGGGTCCAATCATTTGCACCCAGCCAGGAGACACAGACCCAATTGGCAATAATTTCACAGCTGATTGCTATTAACAAGTTATCATTAATTTACAAGTTGTCAAAACAAAACTTTGTGTCCTACCTAATGAAAGGTTAGTAGCCTTCTCCCGTGTGCCCGGCTGTGACACATATACACATCCTCCTTGCCAAGAAAGTTGGGAAAAGGCAATGTTATTTCATCTAAAAGTCCATTTGCTGTCAAGGTGACAGATGGCAAACATGACTCATTTAGAATCAGCTTTGCAGTTTTGTTGCATCTAGCATAATAAAGATAACTTTGCTGCCAAGGCTGCTAATGTTAGCATTGCAAATTTTCTATCATCTGTGCTCTCCATGATCAGCACTGTCTGATCACAGCCAGGTCTTCTCAAACCCACGCAGGTATTACCCATGTTCTTAATCAGACCCGGGATCCGCAGAAAGAGAACAGGACCTGACCCAGATCCAACTGACAATATGAAATGTGGATCTGTGCGGGTCCTGGGTCAGTTCTGAGGTCGAAGGGATTTGGGTGGACCCATGAAGACCTCTATTTTGAGGTTGAATTCACAATTGAGGGCACTCTCAGTGCTGGAGTCTGTGTGTGTGAGCAGGAAAGTTAGGAAGATAGTCCTTTCATTTGTCTAGGGCACTGGTCTTACTGTAGGCCTTGAGCTATGCCCCAGATGCCAGAGAGCCACTGCATTTGGATTGTAGGAAGTTAAATACAGAGAATAAATTCAGAAGCATACTTGTGGGACAATGATGATCTGAACTGAAGTGAAGGTATAATGTTATCATAGTAGTAATGCACTGAGAAACTTTTTTGCAGATGGCCTGAGACCACAATTAAACATATTGGTTAAAATATAGATAATTGTGACATCAATGATAGCCTGAACTCTTGAACAGTAAATCCCAGATTAGAAGGAGTCATGAGCTGCAGCATTCACTGTACACGTGTTTTAGATAAATTTAGCATCTTTTATTCCCTTTTATTCTTTCTCTGTCTGTCTTCTTCTCACCGCAACAGGTATTTTCCAGGCTCAACACTATATTGATTTATTGAACTGCATTTCATTTATAATGACCTCAGGGAAATTAATTTTGGATTTGTAAGCTGAAAATAGTTTTACCTCGGAACTTTGTGTTTTCTGTTGGGGGTGCAGGGGCTCTCGCAGTTTAATTTTATTGCTCAGTCTCAATAATGAAGTTAGGATTTTATTTTCTCAGTTTGTCTGATCATCTCCTTCTGTGTTGCATTAAAATAAAAGAAAAAAAAGTCACGGCTGTACTTGGCATTGGTCCGGGCTAATAGCAGAGAATGAGCAAGAGGAGAGGAGAGGAGAGGAGAGAGAAGAAGCGAGAGAAGGAGAAAAATAGAGGTGAGAGAAGAGAGAGAGCAGAGAGAGGTATTCACATTATACTGGGTTATGCAATCTCCAGAGGAGAGCTTTTGTTTGTGTTGGTTTTGCATCCATGCAGTGCCATGGATCAAACAGACAGACAGAGCCTAATTGGGTTCGGAAAGGAATTTTGTGTGCGTGTGTGCAGACTCATGAATGTGTGTATAGCAACTTTCTCTCTCTCTCTCTGTCTCTCTCTCTGATTTTTCATACTCCTCCTCTGTTGCATAATTCATGCCTGTACTTTTCACAGCACAACACAAGGGCTGATTTTCTCTATGCCTCTATTATAGCGTTGATCTTGATAATAAAACTTGTCATAACAATATCTATAAAATCTTTTCATGTTGCTGTTCAACATTCAGAACAAATAAAGTCTTTATATTGAAGTCGGGAGCTTGAATTGGCTAAATACCATGAATCCAAAGACATTCAGACTCACAGTGATTTATGAACAATGAAGGTGAAAATTATTTCGTAATAACAGAGAACAGTCTCACAATCTCAAGAACAATACTGGTCTTTCTTGAACCTAATTGTCTAAGCTGCTCCTTTCTTTGTTTTTCCACGTCATTATTTATTTGTAGCCAAATTGATTTTGTTCCATATGTGCAGTATGCTCTGCATTACGTACCATGCAGTTAATTGCCATCAGTACTAAGCCCCCAGGAAGTGTGGTGGACTTTGACACCAATTTACATTGTGGCTAAAGTCTGTAATTAAAATGTCACATGATGCACTGCAGCCCAAAAAGACATTTTCCAATAAGTTTACATTATAAAAGAAGCGGCTGTAAAACACTTAATACGTTTTTGAGAGTGTCACAACACTCACAAAATGACTAATTTCAATTTCAGAATTTCATTGATTTGGTCCAATAACATTTGAAAAGTCTATAAGAGCTGCACGATTAAATCAGTTGCCGCTTGGCCGATGAAGTCCTTAGTACGCTTGCTCTATAGGCCACACAATGTGGGATAGAGTTGTCAAAAATATTGAAATATTTCTCAGTATCGATACTCCAATACCAGCTGCACTTTGTTGCTCTTTCTTCTCTGAGACAGCGAGTTGACACACAAACGCACACTGAGTAAGTGAGAAGAAGGGGAACTGTATGGGCACTGCAGCACAGTGCTGTCTTCTTCTTGTCACTCATCTCATTTGCTCTGGTTGAATACCCGTTGTTGTTGTTTTGTCTTTTCTTGTTGTTGTTGTTGTTGTTGTTGTACCCATTATTAATTTTTAAATGAATATCAAAAGTTTCATGTTCTCAACATTTCTTTCCACACAATTTTTCCTTGTGGAATCGAAAATGGTATCAAATATCAAGGTAGTGTTTCTTCAAGGTATTGTGTCAAAATTAAAAATTCCAGTGTCTTGACAACACTATGCGGATGATACAACACAGTAGTAGGCTTCATGTGGCACTGAGCAGCTTTCAAAGGAATGAACAGAGGCCCACCTCTGTATCCAGTTCTCTGTAATACAACCATGATCAATGCAGGTTCAAGCTCAAAATTTCGAGTTTAATTGCACTCAGCTGGTTGGAGACAGCAGTCATCATAGAAACTTTGGTCCTAACAGAAAACAAAACCACCTCAACCTCCAAATTTAATTTTCATATCTGTGTGATCTGAGTTAATGTGTGCTTTTAGCCATGCTAGCGGCATGGTTCTAGGGTTTAGCAGCATTGGTCAGTCTGTCCACGTTGGTTCAGACTGAAATATCTCAACAGGTATTGGATGGATTGCTCTGAAATTATGGGCAAATATTTGTGGTCCCCAGAGATTGAATTCTAATGACTTTGTTGATCCCCTGATGTTTTCACCATAGCTACCAGCAGGTTGACAATCATGGATTTGAGTCAACAACTATTGGATGAACACACATTCATGCCCCCCTCATGATGGACTGTAATAACTGTAATAACTTTAATTTGTCCAGTGCCTTGGTTTATGCTCAGATATTTGTACAACTAATGACATTCCCACCAGCCTCGGCTGCGCTTAATGTTTAGTGCTAATTACCAAATGTTAGCATACTAACATGCCAAACAAGGTGGTGAGCACAGTCTACTTAAACATGAGTTAATAGTAAGGGAAAAAAAGATTCAGGCGTTTCTGAGAAAACATAGCCATTTTCTTTTCATCCCTATTACTCTTGACATCCTTCACATGCTCGTTTTACAATCTCCCACATCATTATGAAAACAAGGTGTCCTTGGGGGGGGAAGAAGAGACAGACTTGAGAGAACGTGATGTGACAGCATACGCTGATTCCCATAAGATAGCATGTCAGATTTCTCAGACTACACACAGTTACAGTACTAGCATGCATGCACACCTCCCTATACTCTTCACAGAAACCAAGGTCAAGCAATCCTCTCCCATGTTGTCAGTGTGGTTTTAAAACATAAATAGAGACTGATGCAAGGAGAGAGAGAAGGACTGACAGCGCCTCACAGAAACACAGACAAAGGGAGTCGGGCAGCAATGTGGGACACCAAGCACAGAGAGCAGTGTGGCCGCAGGCTCTTGCCTCACACTGGGCAGGATGAGTGGAGGATAAAGGCAGGGTGCAGCAGTCTCAGGAGGAGAGAGGAATGCATTATTAAACAAAATTTTGACAGCAGTATGGGTTCTGACTTAAAGCATCTGAGAAACATGACAAGCAGCTTACCAGTTCATTACAATTCATGGGCTTTATTAGCATAGTATGACTGTTCCCCAGTGTATACCAGTCAGTTTAGTATTGCAGACTTTGACAGATGGCTATCAGGAAATGCATATCAGTTTTTATATGTAATAATACTGGCACAACAGCAGAATTTTAAACTTAGACACAATACTAGTATTAAAAAAAGTGATACTCAATACCTTTTCTGATACCCTAGCAAAAGGAAATAAAAGTCCAAGGCACTTTTTTTTAAATAATGGAGATTTTATCATTTTAAATGTGCTATTGAAAAAGTATGGAAGTATTTATACTTTTGACATCCTTATTATGTAGTAATGCAATGCAAGAATGTGTCATACCACAGTTTATGCTCACCATACACAATATGGCCAGGAGTATGTGGACAACCCTGACTACATAGTTCTGTCTGTCACTTTTTCTCTTAGGCTGTCTTTCATGGTTGAGTTTTAGTTCCAATTTTGCAAAACCTTTGTGCTACAGCAGAAAATAATACTCAAGGCAACTTCCAACTTTGTGGCAACAGTTTGGAAAAGGTGCTTTCCTGTTTCAACAGGACAACACCCCAGTACACAAAGCAGGATACTTAAAGTCTGCATAAAGGAAATTCAGAGATCCCCCTCTCCACCCCCCCAAAAAAAACATTAGAAAATAATTGCTGTAAACATGTGAAAAGAATGCAAACTATGCAGAAAAGATTTTTCACCATTTTTGTGCTCGGGATTTTTGGGGTGTTCACAAACTTGCCTTTAGTGACTCTTCCAGTCCAAATTAGCCTGGCAGTTATTGATCACGTCAGTTCCAATAACCTGACACAGAAGAAAAAAAAAACCCATCGTGTTGTAGACTGAGAGGAACAAGTTGATTCTCTGGAAGCTCACTGTACTCTGAGTTGGATTCTGGCTCTGGTTGCTCAGACATTTATGTCTGTACAAGTTTAGTAAAGCTGCTGTTCTGAGTGCTGTCCAAAACTGAGGATGCAGCAAAGAAAACTGCTTATTTGTTAATGACTTTGAAACCTAATTTTATATAATTGGCGATTTTTTTTCTTAATCATTCAAATTTAGCTGGATGTTAATAACACATTTTTCTGTGTTGTGAAAAACTCAGAACACATATTTATTATTGCTTCACATGGACTTAAAAGAGAGAGTTTTACATGATTTTAGTGAGGAAAAAACATTGTGTCCAGGCGTGCACACAGACCTGAACTCACACACATCAAACATCCATGGGATGAACTGAAATGCAGACTGTGAGCCAGGCCTTATCGCCTAACAGCAGTGCCTGACCTCACTACTCTTGTGGCTAAATGGGAGCAAATCCCTGTAGCCAGCTTCCAAAATCTTGTGGAAAGCCTGAAAGCAGAGGCTGCTATGGCAGTTTAATAATGCCCATGACTTTAGAAACATACGGTCACATATTTGTGTAATTTGGCGCATACGCATACTCGCAGGAGGCTCACACCCACATGGACTTGTTCGCTCTGTGCTGCATGTACCGAGTCAGATTTGGGGTGGCTGTGGCTCAGTGGTGTAGTGGGTCGACCACTAATCACAAGATCAACGGTTCGATCCCCTGCTCACTGGCCATGTCAAAGCCTTGGGCATGATACTGAATGCAAATTTGCTCCTGAAGGCATAGCCACTGGTGTGTGAGTGAGTTAGTTTCTGTACTTATGTAGAGTAGGGTTGGCTACCAAAATTTAAGGGTACTGACAAAATTACTTTGGGAGTATCACTTGAATCAGTCGGTGCTAAAATTTCGGTACCTGGGAGCACATCAGGGTGATAAAGTAATACAGAGTGTAGAGAAAAAGAGAAAGAGAGAGAGAGCCATGTTAGCCCTGCAGTTTGTTCAAGTCACAGTCAGGCCAATAGCGAGCTGAAAGCAGTCGCAAGTGTCATTGCACTTTTCAAAACTTAATCCAGACTACACTCGCTGTAATATTTGTAGTTTGAAATGTAAAGCTGGTGAGGGCAATACGTCTAACCAAACACAAAATACATTTCATCTGAAAGCTCAAGAGTGTACCTTTTTTTTTTCAGGAGATTAATTGGCTTGTTTGAGAAGTTGTTGAAGATAACCAGGCTTTTTTACTGTCTTCTTGACATTGGCTTAGCATTTTTACTAACAGTCAGCCACTGGTTGTGTCCAAAATTCCTTACCAACATGATATTTAGTTTGTACATTATAACTGTAGTAATTAGAAACTGTTAATAGGGAAATGTTACAGTATGCAGGCACTGCGGTAGTAACAAGAACAACATAGCAGAAAGGATATCACATGTTGCTTCCTCCGAGACAGACATAACAGTGTTAAATGCCCTGGTGACAGACTGGCAGGCTTTGGCTGGCAGGTTTTAGAGACAGATTTGGGAGGAAGGTATGGAGGGAATGTATTTCATGTAATGTGTTAAATGCTCAAAATAAATTACAATGTTTGAAATGAATAACATTATTGAAATGGAGATGTTTGGAGTTATTTCTCATAACATACTTTACATTTTTGTCATTACAGAGAGAATAAAGTACCGAAAAAAGGTACTTTGGGTACTGCTGCTAAATTCCAGGTACTTCACTGGTTTGAATGTGAATGGTACCAACCCTACAGTAAAGCCATAGAGAAAGAAAGGCCTTCAGAGTGCACATCAGTTTATTTAATTTAACCTTAATTTAACCTGCGTACAGGTGCCGCTTTTTCAGGACAGCACATACAATAAATGCGTGTGTCGCCTGTGATGAATACTGGTCCCACACTAAAAGTGTCCCACTAGGGGCACACACTTGGTGAGATGTAAGGGCATTGTGGGTTAACTGTCTGAGGACAGAAAGGCTAAAAATAGCTCCCAGCACAGAGGTGCGACTCCACAGGCTTGAAAAGAGGTCAGTGTGTTTGCACTTCTCCTGGTGTGAGCATCATGAGTCTGTGAAGCTGTGTTATGGCCTTTCCTACACACCTGTTTGTATTACTGTACGTGTACAGCATGCTGCCATTCATCTGTGTTTTCAGCTTTGCATTCTGTATACTCCAATTTGTAAAACAGACAGCAAGTTTGACCTTGCCGTCTTCCTGAATCATCTATCCCTCTCAGCCTCTCTAATGAGAGAGTAACTGCAGGCAGAGAAAGTCACAGAGAAGGGACGAAGTAAGATTTCCTTAGCTTCACAGTTTTTAACCCTCCTTGTAATTTAGCCAAGAGCTGAGGGGAAGAGCGAGGTGACGTGCTGTGAATCACCACAAGTGCTTTTCACAGGGCAGATGAGTTAAAAAGGAATAGGTGATTACAGGTGTTCTATTTAGGGAAAGACAGAAAGTCAGTGAGAACAAGAAAGAACCGGAGAGAGAAAGAAAGAAGGCTTCAGTGGTGAGAAGAGCAGGAATTCTCTTTGTTCCTACTTCAAAGGCCACTCGAAGGCATCCAGAGCCTTTCAGTCAGGGCTCATTTGAGATATCATGCATGAATATAAAAAGCATGACTTTGCTCTATGACTATAGGGTCTTGTATAGAAGCGTGGGTAGTGACAGAAGATGTGAAGGAAGTTGTTCAGGTGATAATGAATTATAAGGAAGTGAGAACTGGAGACGTGGATGACGGCGGCATGGCAGCAATGTTGCAGGCAGCTCATTTTTAAGCTGTATAGAAGATGCCAGATGCCATAAGTGTCACTTGTGTGTGTGTGTGTGTGTGTGTGTGTGTGTGTGTGTGTGTGTGTGTGTGCGTGTGCGTGCGTGTGCGTGTGTGTGTAGGAAATGGCCACAGGTAGTAGTGAAACACAATGTAGTTCCAAGCAGCAGACCTCATGGGAACAGAGCCATCCCTACAGGGGTTTCAATTCTGCCGTTCGTAACACAAGAGCAGGTCCCCACAGGTAGAATCCCTGAAGTTCACCCGTTATCTCATTCCCTGCAGGGCCCCGGAGCTTTCCCTTGACTTCTCTGGGCATCGTGTCTGTCATGACTTTTTCTCTCTGTAGTTCCTTACAGACATGGAATCTGTCAGATAAAGTGTGGCCTTTTGGCTTTCACATATACAGTATGTCTCTGTTATAGAAAGGTTCCGTCTTGACTGTTGAAACGTGATTTGACTGCTTCACGATAGAGCTGCTTGTGTGTTATTTGGGCATCTGGCACACAAAATCAGGCAATACAGGAGGTTTATTTATGAGGCAGGAGATGGTTTAAGACAGAAGCCTCTAAGCTGTCTTTGTTATCTCGTCATCGCTGCGGAGCATAGGTGTAGTGCTGCCGGAGTGCACCGGAGCAACACTCTGCCGCTTTTTTTACTCCGAGTAACATTTGATTTTGTGGTCAGATGCCACTGTAGAAACAGTGGTTAAATTACCTGAAACGAGCCACTATTTAAGCGTGGTTGTTAGTGATGCACAGATGGACTCTGAGTTCACCCGAATCAGCATGTGTGCATCAATCATCCACCCACCACCTACCCAAACATGTTATTTTCTCAAATTTAGAGACTCGCTGACCCTATGGGCTATACTACCTCTGAAATGATGTCAAGCAGCCCAAGCTTTCTAGGTGATTTCTTTATTGGATGTTGTACTGATGTATGAATGATTCACTAATGATTAGAGAGGCTGCTTTCAGTAACGTTTCCATACACGCAGTAATGTGACTGCAGCAAAATCATGGGAGATTCAAGCAACAAAACTCAAAACTGCAATAAATTGAACTTGTTCTAACTCAACAGGCCAGAGGAAGCTCTCCAGTAGAAACAGAATTACATAATCATTTGCACTGCTGTGGCTCATACGTAGATGCTCACACAGCATACTGGGGAGATGCACGCTATTTTCTACCTTCAACCCATCCGCTATGATTCAGAATGTACATTTTTTTTTTGACCTGGCCCATCCATTCCGTTAATTAACTACAGTGCTCACAGTTAGAAGTGCATGCATTGGGGCGGAGGTTTAGCTCAGTTGGTAGAGCATCCGCCCCATGTACTGAGGCTGTTAGTCCTCTGCAGCGGCCGCTGGTTCGACTCCCGCCTTCGGCCCTTTGCTGCGTGTCATCCCCTCTCTCTCTGCCCCATTTCCTGTCCACTCTTCAGCTGCACTATCGAATAAAGGCACAAAATGGCCAAAAAAATAACTTAAAAAAAAAAAAAAAAGAAGTGCATGCATGCATGTGTCATAGGTGTGCTCCAATAATTAAACAAATAGCTCGGCACACCTGGTGGAGCCAGCCATTTTAACCAAAGTATTGTAGCTTATTCAGATTATGCAAATGTTTCTTTGCAGAGTCAGATCCACAGATATAAATTGATCTTGTGTTTGGTTAACAGGCTATATAATAGGAACATTATAATCATGTGCACAACTTTTCTGGCAACTGCTTTTGTTTGCAGAGCGATACAGAAAACATTACTTGTTGGGTGACATGATGCAAATATGTACAGCTGGCAGAGCATTTGTAGATGATTGTACTGGTCTGAAAAGGCCCCATCCAACACATATTAACTGTTACATATTCAGGTAGTCAAATTCAGCTGTCAGACAGTGGAGATTAAACTTTTTGAAACTTTTTTTCCCCTAGGTTTCTTCCAGTGATTGAGACAAAAAGTGTAAGACCTCAGATACAATACAGGGTATAGGTCCAAGTTAAAGTGGAGGCCACAGAAATGAGAGGCTTTGTGAGCTTTAGCCTTTCGGAGCTAGGGGACTTCAGTGCCAGATTTCTCCCCTTTTACTGTAAGGCACAATCCTGAACCCTTGTTCTCAGCTGGATGAGATGAATCTAAGTCTCCCTTTCACTGCTGCCTTACAAAATGTAAAACAATTCCTTTTTTTAAAAAATGTCCTTATTTCTGTCTTGCACTTTTGGTTTCATCCTTCTTTCTCCCCTCTACTTTTGCTCCATCACTGAATCTCACAAGTAACAGATGGGTTGTTTTTGGCTGAACAAACGCTTTCTGACAGACATGAAAATTGATATAAGCTTGAATAATTGTCTTAACACTAATACGGTAGAATTCAGAATTTAAGTATAAAATGTACATGTTACGATAACCATCATCAGCATTCAAAGCACTGTAATGATGTGATGTACTGATGCAACTAGCCGCAGCAGATAATCATGCCCTTTCTGCAGATGCTTGTGTTTTATTCTGTGCATTTCATGTTCTTCCATAACAGCTGTGAGGCAACACACAGAACTTTAGCTATAACAACAGAGAGATGAGAAGGCCTCAGGCCATGATGTGGAGCTGCACCACTCGCACACCAGGAGGGAGGAAAAACTAGGATGAATTATTCACCGCATTTCATCTTTTCTGTGGCACTTTAGGTGCTACAAATTGTGCTGTAAATGTTTAAGCCAAGGTAAGTGCATCATGTCAGATGCAGTGTGATGGCATACGGAGGAGATAGATCAGCTGGAAAAAAGGTGTTTTGGAGAACTAGGAAGAAGATCCTTATTTATTCCATTATCACAAAGAGCTACCAAAGAGTGTTTTTAGAAAACTGACTCTTTGCTAAGCCTCTCCTCTGAACAGCAACTGTCCCATCATAGTTTAGCAACTGTAACTAGGCACTACAGGTCTGTCAAGCTTTGCATTTCTCTAAATGTTGAAGTGGCATGCATGGGGCTCTAAGACAAGCGATACTCAGTGCGCCATGAGTTTGGACGATGGCATCTTTTTTGTAAAACAAAAGAGCAAATATGTGAAAAATGGATTAAACTTTGTCTTCGTCTGTTCTAAAGTAAGTTGCAAATGTTAGCATGTAGCTAACTAGCTTACTGCCTGCAGTAATGTTACCTCCAGTTAGATACCGCTGCATTTGCCAAACTCATGTCTTATTCCCACCAGCACTTACATTGTACGTATCTATCTCCGGCTCACTTCCTGGGGAAGTCATGGTCCTGCTGGTCTGGTTGGGTGACCTTTAATCCCTGTGACTTCCTTTCCTATGTTAAGGAGTGTATTTCTGTCATCTATTGAATTTCACCGCCTGAGCTTTAGCCTCATTCCTTCAGCATTAACATCATATCATGTCCACATCTGTTAAGTAACTTTACATATTTCAGACCCTTTTACAGGGTCCTCATTTTTAAAATTGGGAAACATAAAGTCCGCTGTAGAATGACTTTCCAGCTGACTTAAGGGCTTCAAAGTCTGCATAAGGGGTTTGCTGTGTTTTTCTTCAAAGCACATTACACGTTTGAGAATGAAAATGTGTGAAAAGACTAAGAACTAACAGTGGAGTTAAGACCAAACTGTTGTTCACGAGTTTGACGTTCAGGATATTTTGGGCGGATCTGAAATATGGCTCAGTAAAGCACGAGGCCATGGTCCCCCAACACTATAAAAACCCTGCAAACGTACTCTTGAACGATACCGCCTCCCCACCCTCGCTGATGATCGCTTACAGACATACCTTTAGCGACTCTCTCAGTGTGAGGTGTGGGTGTCGGGAATGAAGACAGCCAGGCTTTGCTTTTCAACTTAAATTCACTGTATTGAGTCTTCTCATAACAGGATAAACAAAACCAAAACAGGAGTTTAAATAAAACTGAAGTTAACTGTCTTCTTTCTAACAAAACCAAAAGGACTGCTCCTCTCTCTCGGTCTCTGGGCTGTCTCTCCTACACACACACACACACACTTCTCACTCCAGTCTCTACTCCCTCACTGTAGTAATCAGCTCATTAGGTTCAGCTGGGCAGCAACCCTTGACCTGACTGCCCTCCTGATCTGTCCTTTAGTGGTTGCCATGATGGGTTGCAGCCATTGCTCTCATGACATCACGATGTATATATATATACACATATATATATATATATATACTGTATATATATATATATGCATCGTGATTCTCCATGAATACAGGAAATGTAGTACAAAGTACAAATACAGTATGAACATATGATTTTATTGTAAGTGCATTGTAAATTTGCTATTACTGTAAGTAAGTAGTAATGCTGACAGTTATCCAATTTGTGAGGCTTGTTGGAAAACTCAGCTACAGCACAGAAACAGTGGCTGGCCACCACAGGCAAAAAGGTTTTCAATTGTTATTTGGAAAGTATCTGCTACTGCTGTGTAATGAGTAAGCAGTGAGCAGCTATTATGTCTGTATTTTTCTTTTTAAGGCAGCTTTTTAATGCAATACAGTTTTTAGTCTAAACTGATTTTCATTTGCATTTTTAAACGGTAACAATTGTTGTCCTGATTTTGAAACCCCATTATGATTGGCAGTAATTATTTTATTGTTAGAAGAAAATGATGTTTCTTTCTCAGTGAAATGTGAGAATATGAGACCGAGGTGGCGTCACAGGAGTCTCAAGCAAATAATGATCACAGAGCACATGATTTATGTGCATGTTTGCTCGTGTGTGATGTGCAAATGTTTACCCATGGGGTTCCTTCTTCTAAATGTAGTACTCACAGGTGATGTCATCCTCATCAAGACGCATGCTCCTGCTCCCACACACACCACTCACACTCACCACTGTGCTCAAACAAAATAATGGAAGAACACACTCGCTTGTATTTTTAGAGGCTTTGCTCATCAAGGCACAATGGCATGCTTTATTCCCTACCTTCCATTCATATGCCCCTAAACCAAAACTGTCTTCGCACTTACTGGATATGAAGATGTCTCTATGTAGCAGCTTTTTGAACAACAGAGACAAACGGTGTCATGATAATACTGTACATTCATTGTTCTACTGCAGCTCAGCCATCCTGCATCTCCTTCTTTTGATGTTATTGTGTTTCCTCCTCCTTAATTTCCTGCTTTGTCTGTTTGTGTTCTCTCTGCCGCTAGCCTACATAACACCCTACACACACCTCCCATCAGCCCCTTGAGCTCCACATGAAACACCACACTGTTGCTCTTCAGCCAGCCAGCGCCTGCTGCTTTGGAGTCCAAGCAGCAGGCTGACAGTCGGCAGAGCCTTACAAGGCTATTCTCAGCTGCCGCTGCTGTTGCTGCTGATGACCCGCTGGACCTGTTCCGTGGTATACTGATGCGGTTCGATATGCAGCGTGGGCCGTGTAGGAGTCACAACACTTGTTTAAACACTCACTCTCTCTGGCTCAGTGGAGCTCGCCCTGCATGCTGAATTTAGCTCCCCAGCTCTGTCTTTTAGTGCCTTCTCGCTGCGTAACTGCTCCCTTTGTTGCTGCGTTGCGTTTTTCAGTTTTGCTTACATTCAGTCTTGCTCTGTCACTTCACTTTGTCTTTTTATCTTGTGTTTTATACACCACTTTCTGCTTACTTTCTTATTTGCTCTGTACGCTTTGTCCTTTTTACACCTCCTCCCACAGTTCCCTTTTTGTCTTGATTAGTGCATCACAAGGACTCATCCTAATGTTTGTGCAAAGTTTTCAAGTAGCTGCAGACTCCTGCCCCAAATGTCTTTCTCTCTATCCAATCTCTCTGTCTCTTGGAACTTGAAACCTTTTCAGAGAGTTCTACTTTGAACCCGACATAAAGGGTTATTCATAGAACTATTTGTTTCCCACAAAACCCCCTGTGAGAGGTTCTACAGAACACTGTTCTATGGTGTAATGTTTCCACCAAGAACCCTCTTTGGGGGTTCGATCTAAATGCTTTCCACCTTCTGGGTGCTAAAAAGGATTCCACCCAAGGGGTTCTACCGAGTACCCTTTCATATTCCAGAACTTGTGGGTTTCACTGATTTTTTAAATTTTATTTCAAAGCTCTTATCTTGAAGCCACTGTGTGGGTTCTACCAAGAATCCTTTTATATTCTATAATAATAATAATAATAATAATAATAATAATAATAATAATAATAATAACTTTATTCATATAGCACCTTAAAAACTAAGTTTACAAAGTGCTTTGACACACAAAGCAAAAGAGTACAAGAGCAGGATACCAAGGAAGCAAAATAACGACAGAGGTCCAGACAAGATTGAAGTAAAACAAGACACAAGCAAAGACACTAAAACAGAAAAACAATAAAAGTAAAAGAAATAAGAACAGTAAAACATGAAAACATAAGAATAAGTTAAAATGAAGAGGGCAGAGATTCTAAAGGTTTTATCTAGAACCCAGCCAGGGGGTTCCACCAACAAGCCTTTTATAATGTGGTAGAAAGAACCCATGACGAACCTTTGATTAAAAAAAAAATCTTTCTTTCAAAAAGGTTTTTTTTGGATGAAAAGGGTTCTTAATGGAACCTTTAGTCTTAGAAAGAACTTCTTTGTCCTGTACTATTTGTCCTTTTTGCACTTCCCCCAGCAGTTACCTTTTTGTCTTGATTAGTGTATCACATTGGCGTAATGTTTGTGCTATGTTATACAGTAGCTGCAGACTCCTGTCCCAAATTTCTTCCTCTTCATCTAATCTCTCTTGCTTTCACAAGTCATATTTGTTTCTCTCCCTCAGAGCCAGAAAAAAATCTGCTTTCTTAAATAGCCCTGTGGGAGTGAAAAATAAATCTCTCGTTTATGTGTCTTCTCAGCCTACAAAAAGACTCTGCTGAAGAGGGTACGGCCACCGCAGCCCCAAGCCAGCCATCGCCTAAAACCACGCTGGAGGGGGATACAGGTTGAAGGCAGAACAGATTAAATGAGCCAGGAGTCATTGGAGCCCCAAGGGCACCACATTTTGCCCCAATTAATTGTGTTTGTCAGAGCGTGAAAGTCCAAGGTCCCTTCTCTGGCAGTAAGGAGAGAGGACAGAAAGGTCTGGTATGGCTCACTAGTGCCATCACCTACCAGACTTCTGCTCTCTTTTTTTCCCTTCCTGGAGTGTCTGAGCAGCTGGCCCAGGGCTCCAGGTACAAACAGATTTGCCGCTGGTGAGTTTTAGCTGGTTTAAGTTTGCACCACTTGCTGATTTAGCGACTAATTTAAAACAAACTTTAATGGTCTCAGTAAGTTGATTACATTTCAGCCAATTATGGGTGTTTTGGAACAAGGCTTGGATGTTGTGTAATGGAACACAGCTTTTGGCTGCGAGGGACCTGAGGGGCTCTGGGTTATTGTGAATGTAATTGTGTGGAACTAAACAATGGAGCATCAGCCACACAGACAGCCTGTGGTTAGCCCGGTGCAGCCCTCACTGATGTGTTTGTGAGTCTGTGTGTGTTCTCATGTCTGTTTGGCTAGTTTTGTTTACATGTACATGCAGTTTGCCTTTCAGAAAAATCACTCTTAAGCAGACGTGGTCATCAGGTTACAAGCTGGGGGTGGGTGGGTTGACTTTGTGCTCCTTTGAAGTCTTATTGGCTGAATGACAGCAGAAGTAGCTGCCATGTTTTGGCTAAGGTTAATGTTTTGAATAGAATGAAGTGTTACATCTAATTTGGCTCTTGTAAAGGTCAGCACGCAGAGTTTGACTCCAGAACATAGCATGCTTCTGACCATCTCTGCCGTGAGCCCCTGTTCTTTTTTTGGGCATGTTTAGCCACCGGAGTAAAAACCAATTTGACGTGAGGTGAAATATCAGTCCTGTCATGTCGAATATTAGCCCTCGCTTAGAGATGGGATGTGAGAAAGAGCCGTGTCTACCTTGCGTGTAACGTATATTAAAATGCTAATTGCAAACCTCATGCTGCCCTCCTTCACTCTTACAAAATAAAGGTGCTCACTAGAAACATAGTCTCACACACACACATAAGGTTCCACTTGGTACCCTCTCAGAGTTCTACCGAGAACATAAAGGGTTAAAAGTAGAACTTTTGTGAAAGGTCTCCCACTAAACGCCCAATGTTGCCAACTAGTAGTGCCAACTGTTTCTTGAACCGGTTCCATTTAAGATCCTTGGGACCTTGGTGCTATTTTTTGGTACTGACTTTTCATGTTCTGCACAAATTTATTTTTGGTGGAAATGCTCAGAATGAACCTTTCTATGGTGAAATGGTTCCACCCAGAACCTTCTCTGGGGGTTCTTTCAAGAACCATTCCACCTCCTGGGTGCTGAGAGGAATCCACCCCAGGGAATCTACCAAGAACCCTTTTATATTCCGATGGTGTTATCAAGAACACACCCGGGGCGTTTTACTGAGAACTTTTTCTTTTATCCCAAATGTTTTATTTAGAACACTCCCAGAGGTTCTACCATCAATTCTTTTACAGTATATTCCAAAGGTTTTATCAGGAACACACCTGGGGGTTCTACTGAGAACCTCTTAGAGAGAATGCTGGATGAATCTTGCTTCAGAAAAGGGTTCTTCTGAAGCAAATGGCACTGGGTAGAACTTTCAGGAAGAACCTTTCTGGAGCCTTTATTTCTAAGAGTGTAGATGAGCCCCCAGACATGTAGCAAAGAGGCTAACTTCGTTTGAGTATTTGGCCAAAGGCTGTTTCTCTGCTCCAGGCTCACACACATACATCTCTGCACATGCTCTAAACACGTACACAAGACAGGAGCAGGAAGCATTCTGCTTCAATCACATCAAATTATAAGACAGGCTAATATGGAAATGGGATAATAGTCATGCACAGTTACACACTCACATGTTCATGCTCCTCTCTTGAGTCTCTGAAATGGAAAAGCTTTCAGCTCAGCTCCAAATGTTTACCGAGGAGAATGGAGTGTTCTTCTGTCCTTTTTCCATAACTCTGTTAGTTGGTTGTTTTGAAGCTGGTGACCAAATTAATAGGTTGCACTGCACTTCATTACAAACACTGTGGGATTTGCTGGGCATGGACCGCTGCGATATTTCACAGTCTTTGACAATATTCTCCACTGAGACAGTAACAGTAATATCTTCATCCTAATTTTAAATGGAAAACCCTCCACAGAGACAGTTTATCGGTAGAAATAATAGTTGCATGAAGGGACTGCTTTGCCTCCTATTTTTCAAGTAAAGTACATCTGTCTTAAACAATTTCACTTGCTCAGGAGAGTGCACTAAAAACAGGATTTTAAATGAATATTTTGCTCTCCGTTGACACCAATTAGTTAGCAGAACACTCAGTAAGTGGAAAGTGAGAAATAATTTATTTGATATGGGTCCCCTTAGGTTAGCCGGAAATCTCCTCAGAACTTCTCTCTTAAGGTTCACAGGGATGGCCCTTAGCAAGGGCTGCCAGGCAAACAGTGAATCGTATGCACAGACAGAACAGAGATTATGGAGTAGAACGCAGTGGAGGTTATATGCAGTGACTCAGTGGCTCCCTCAGCATAGAGACACAGCAGCAGCAGATTTTGTGTGTTTTCCACCCTCTTATAGTTCTTTGTCTTCGGACAGACACATTTCCAGGGGCAGACAGCAGTGATGTGTATCTGAGAGTTTTTGTATGTGGCTGGAGGAGTATTTTATGTGTGTCTGTGTGTGTGCATGTGAAAGACCTTGCACAGTTCGGTCTTGCAGTTGTATATTCCTTCCCCAGCCGTGTTGAAATGTTTTGACAGAGCGATTGGACACAACATACACAGCTCAATGGAAGGAATGTCAGGCGGCTACTCTACTGTAGCAGTGTGTGTGTGTATATGTGAGAGAATATGTGTGTGTGAGAGAGAAAGAAAGAGACCTGGATCTGTAAATATGTAAGCAGCAAGTGTGTGTCACTCTCGAGAGTGTGGATTTTTCTGTTTGTGCATCTTTGCCTTCGCCACTGTGCATGTGCTAACACAGAGGGAGCAGGCCTGCTGCTGCAACCATTAACAGAGCTATAAATAACATGCTGTTTTCCCTCTCTGCTACCCATATTAGTGTTGATGAGGGTTTCATTTGTGCAAGAGTCTGACCCCCCTCCTAGTCTGGGAGGGTGCAAGATGTCAGATGTGGGGAAGAGACACGGAGCCGTATTTAGCGATAACGCATGGTCTAAAGTGCATGATACAAGTGCATTTAGGGCGTGTCTAAATCTACTTTGTTATTTAAACGGTACCTAAGTTGGGTGCAAAGTAAGGCTCAAGGCACAAAGGGGTTGTATTTAGTCTCCTAATTAATCATAGGTGTTTTTTTGGGTATAAGATCAGAATGTCATCTCCCATTCTCTTTAAGAGCCAGGAGCTCCTGCCCCTGGCGCAATGCTATCACCTGGAAAGATTGTGCTGCTTGACATAATTCAAAAGACGTTTAACCAGCAATCCATCCACTATTAATTTGAATGTTAATTTTATGACCCATGGATTAACTGCGGCGCCCTAGAATGTGTACATGTATGTAACCCATGTAGGGGCATCTTAATATTTGACTGATGTGTCCTTTAAATAGCAGGAAAATACTGTGTCTTTGACTTTAGACCAGGTTTTTATTGGTCAATGTCGCAATTACTTTCTGCTGCCTCAAGATAGCAATGTGCCAACGATGCGGCTGACCACACCTCATTTTAAGACCAAAACGCCCATGGGCGCACAGATGGGCACGAGTATTTACACAACGTGGGGGCTGGGTGAGAAAATAACACTGCGTTGATCAGACAATAGTTATCACAGCTGTGCTGTGTGCCGCTTTGCATCTGGCTGAAGATAGAGTCCATGATGTCTTGTCTGTATCCAAGGTTGGGGGTATAGTCATGTTTGTTCCTGTTGTGAATGCTGTTGTCTCCACATCCACAGAGATGTACTTTCTTTTTTCTCTTTTTTAATTCAGCTCCATTTGCCCACATATATTTGCATGCTCTATCCATGTGCACACATTCAGTGCCTCCTCCATAGCCTCTTCAGCTGCTTCTGCTTAAGTTGAGTCACCTCTCTGTGGAGAATGCACATTTGTGTACATGGATTGTTGGATGGAAGGAAGCTAAAGAGATGGAAAAGATGAAGAACACCAGATTTAGAGGAAAGGGATATGTTCATTCCAAGCTGGCCAAGGGGAGAGTGGGTAGGGAAGAGGGCAGAGATTGGCCCGCACACCAGCTGCTTGGGCGCAGAGACGGCAACGAGGGGAGCAGAAGGCTAGAGCAGCCAGCTGGAGAGGGCAGAGTGCAGGGCAGAGAGAGCAGTAGAGAGGACCAGGCGCGCCGGCTGTCAGGCAATCTGCACAAGCTTCAGGTACAGGTGGGCTCAGAGATGTAAACTCTTCTGGGAGGACTTGAGTTAACGTGATAGAATACCAGAGAGACATGGATGAGGAAATGAAAAGGAGCCATGTATGTGTAACCGTGTCTCTATCAACATCTGCTATGCCTGCAGAGTTGTTGCAGATGTAAGAGCATGTGTGCAAATGTTCGTCAGTCCAACCTGTGAAGGGAAACGGAGCAAGACATGCAGTGTAGGTGCGGTGCATTTTGAAGAAACTGCCACTGTTTCATTGTTTCCATTAAAGGGATAGTTTTGATTATCTGAAGTGGGGTTGTATCAAGTACTTATCCTTAGTCAGTGCATTACCCACAGTAGATGCCAATCGGCACACCCCCAGTTTTGAGAAGCAGAGAGGGGCACCAGCACAGAGATAATGTACTCCTGTGGACAGGTTCAGCAACAAAATATATTTCACCTAATACAGTCCACCTAAAAAAAAAAAGTAGGCGTACACTATGTTAAGAACATTATCACCACTTTACTTTGCTGTCAGACAGCCTTTTCTTTTTTCTTTTTTTTAATTAAAATTATTTTTTCTGGGGTTTTTAGCCTTTGTTGACAGGACATTCGATAGACAGGAAATGGGGATGACGCGCACCAAAGGACCACAGGTGGGAATCGAACCCTTGGCTGCTGCTGAGGACTAACAGCCTTTGTAAATGGACTGCACACACTACCAACTGAGCCACTGGAGCACCTCCCAGACAGCCTCTTCTGACAGGAAACCAAATAAGTTAAATGAACCAAATATTGCTCTGTTTCCAAACCAGAAACTCCACAGGCCAAATCAGTCATTTTACCTCGCGGAACATGGGAGTGATTGATCTGCTACTTTGTTTGTATTATTGGTTATCTTTGGTGTTTGAAAAGGATTATTTGGATGGATGAACAAACTAACAGACCAAGGCAGTGATAGACCACCAACTCCCATGTTCTGCAAGGTAAAATAACGATTTTGTCTATGGTTAAGTTTGGAAACTGAAATTTGGCTTATATAACAGCGGTTTCCAATCTGAAAAGGCTGTCAAGGTAAAGTGGTGAAAACATTCTAAAAATAGCATTCACGTAAACTGATCACTTTTTTTGCTGACCCCGTTCAGAGCAGTACATTGCTTAGCTTCTATGCTGGTACTCCTCGCTGCTTCTCCAAACTGGGGGAGTGCTGACCGTCATCTACTAAAATACTGACTAACGATGAGTACCTCATACAACCCCACATCAAATAATCCAATCTACTGTATCCCTTTAACAACAGGTTCTCGACATGATACTGCACGCACAACTATTTGTATTCTTTCTGTAACCTTTAAGCATCCCTTTTTCTTTCTTTGTTCTCCACCTTCGGTCCACACTCCTATATCACATGAGTAGCATCAAAGCTATCCCCCTAAAAGTGCAAGATGGCAAAGTGCCTTCAAAAAAAAACCCATGAAACTGCAGTGAAGTGTCAGATCCTATATAGTGATATACAGTACAAGAACGCACTGGCCTGTGTCTGGCTTTCTAAGTATGTGTGTGTGTGTGTGTGTGTGTATGTGTGTGTTTGTCTGGACAGGAGCCAGACAGGGATCCCAGCCAAAGAAGGAAGAGTTTAATACAGAGCACGTCTTAAAGGGAGGGTGAGGGAGCAGCTCATCTGCCCACGGAGAGTGGCAGAGGTTAATGCAATCCCTTTAAGTGGACATAGAGCCAGTTAAGAGTCGAGCCAGAGACTGAATAAGTCGTCTATTGAAGCACTTTGTGGAGATGACCTCTTTTTGTTTATTTCATAATAAATTGACAAACATTCTACATGATTTTTTTTAGAATAAGATATCTCTTCCCAGATAGTTTGTAAAGTATTTATGTGAGGTTTGATGTTAAAGCAAGATGTTTGTGCCTTTTCTTTTTTCTTGTAAACCTCACAGATGCTTGAGTTGCTATGAACACTGTGATTCTCTTAACAATCTATATCTTTGTTAATGAGTCTGGTTAGCCTGAAAGACATCTTGGTGTAATTTTATATTATTGACTGATGCTTTTTGGTGATGTGCCCAGAATAAGAAAGCAGTTAGTAGTTAGTCTAGTAGGAGAAATAGGCCCCCATGAACCCAAATAGCATTTTGTTGTAACCTCTTTTTTTGGGACTCTAATGGTGTCTAGTTAAGGATTTTTATTGTTGCAAGGGTCAACTAATGGTCCATGGGGTTGATTTGACGGCCATCTTGAATAGATGTCCATTTGAGTGGCAAAAAACCCCCCAAAACATTCATAACTCCTGAACCAGACAACATACAAAGACAAAAGAACTCACTTTTTCATTGACATCAGACATTAAATGAAAAGATAATTGACATGGTACCACCACTGTTTTGGTGAATAAAGAATGCTGCATTAACAAAATGAAACAAGCTTATTCTATTCTTAGATCATTTTTAAGGTTATTAAATGGCTGGCAATAAAAATATGGGATGGAACTCATAGAATACTCTGACTTTTTCCACATTATCAGACTTTTATCAGATCTTTTCAGACTTTGATTCCATATTCTTTATGTTTTGTAGCTAGTCATGTGGACAAGATGGCACCAAACAAAACCAGATGAGGCAGTAGTTGACATTGGCAACATCAAAAATTCTTTATTAGACACCCTTAGGTTACAAAAAATGCCATTCAGGTGCATGGTAACCTATTTCTCCTACTAGACTATGTCTGGCTTTGAATTGCATTTGCGAATGGGGTTTGTATATATGTGCACAAGTGTGAAAGGAAGTCAGTGGGAAGGGAGGTCGCATGCAACCTGATAGATCGACTATGTGCAGTATTAGAGATGGCTGTCTGATGGATTAGTATGAGTGGCATTAGCACTGATGTGTGATGAAAATGATTTATGGTGCCTGGATTCCCCGATCTGCCATCCTTCTCAGTTGATCCCATTACAACGCAGAGGCTTTAAATCATCCTCAGGCTCTGGTTAAGGTCTCTGTGTATGTGTGTAATGCACATACTGTGTGTTTGCATGCATACAAGTCCCTGCATGCATGCTTATGTCATATTTACATAATGTGCGAGTAGGTATAATGCGCCGCAAACTCCTGATCTGAAAGCGCATTTGTGTTAAAGACGGCATGTTTCCTTCCTCCTTCATTCATCACCATGGTTACTAATTGGCTTACAGTGCATGTCAACAAGCCGTCCTTTTCATATCGGCCCATGCTCACAATGTGGAATATGTTGCTTTTTCTGTGCTATGGGTTAATCCCCAGTAGTCCTACAGAGAGTCACTCCTTTTCCCTGCTGCTCTTCCTTTGAAGGTTATTTTTACATTTGACCTTGAGGAAGAACTGACCTCTGTGAAATTAAAATTTAATAATGCCTCCCTGTAGCTGCCCTCTTTCCTGCACTTCCACCCACCCACCCGCTGCTCTCTTTCTCTCTCACTGCCAGATCAGTCAAGACACAATCAGACAGAATCGATACATGAAATGTAAGAGTAGGTCAGCTCAAACACTCTCTCTGTGCTGCACTACATCAGAAGACCGCACCTGATGATCTGCTCACTGGTTTGACAGGCAGTAGATCAACAGCTCTGTATGTGTTTTAATGTTCTTTTTTTAAATAACTTATTATCATATCCAAAAGATTCACAATTTTCTGGTGTAGGGCTGTGCAATACAGCTGAGAAATATATCACTATTTTTCATTGCATTAAACTTTGATGATTAGTGATCATTTTTAATGACCTATTTTAATAAAGATAAGTCAGGGAGAAAAAAGGTTGAAGGTAATCACTTTTTTTGTCATGGTATACAGGTATTAGACTGAAATGGATTATTTTAAGTAGGTTTCTATGAGGTTCTTATCAAGAGTCTGTGTTTTCGCTATAGTGGATGCCAGTCGACATGACCGCTTGTTCTGAGGAGCGGTCATGGGCACCAGCATGAAAGCTAGGCAATGTATTTTAGCCACTTCACAAGGTCCACCTAAAAAATAATAAAGTGTATGCTATATTTGGAATATTTTCACCACTTAACTTTGCCATTGGACAGCTTTTTCTGTCAGGAAACTGCTGTTATTTTACCTCACAGAACATGGGAGTTACTGGCCAACCAGTGCTTCAGTCTGTTAGTAAGTTTGTGGGATTTTGGTGAATCCAACTATGCTTTTAAAACACCCAAGTTATCCAATAGAGCAAACAAACTATCAGATCGAGGCAGCGGTAGACCAGCAACTACTGTGTTCTGGGGGTTAAAATGACTGATTTCACCTATGGAGTATGGTTGATTTGGAGAGAGCGATATTTGGCTGATACGTGCGGTTTCCTGTCAGAAAAGGCTGTCTGATCGCAAGGTAAAGTAATGAAAATATTAGAAATATAGCATACATTCACACTGATAGTGATTTTTTTTTAAATCTGAACTATCCCTTTAATATACAAAAAAAAGCCATACTGACAAGTTGATTTGTTCTTTTTTATTAACAATTTCCACATAGTTTGCACTCATTTTCTCACTCCACACTGTTCCTGTTTTTGTGTCGCATATCAATTGTGCAACTGAACAACACACCTGTAAAATGATTGTCTGTTTCTGTGTCATGCTCCATTATCAAAGGAAATGATAGGTTGTGTATGAGCCAGGGCATATTTGTGATGTCCTTTCATAGTGGTTTAAACTATTGAACATTTTATTAAACAAATTATCTTATTGCTATTGATGAAGTGTCTATTGCCAATCCATATCACTATTGTTTTATTACTGAGGCCTAATCTGGTGTGTTCTAGTACTTTCTATTGTATTTCTATTAGTATTTCCATGTGGAACAACTGTTCAACAGATGTTTTCGTTCCTGCACTGACTTTGCTTTAGTTAAGTCTTCTCTGTGCTGTATCCACAGTGGCTGTAACACAAACCCAGACCTCATTACATGTCAGGATACATGACCAGCTAATTCTCCCATCAAAACCTTACCTGGCAACCCGACACTACCTCCACACCCACCTGACTGCGCACGGATGACAGTGCTGCAAGACACGGCACGGTCAAAGATCAAATAGCTGTGCACGATTTGCACATTAACCTACATTTCCATTCTGATTCGATAACAAGGGCCGGTCATTGAAGGGTAGAGTTGCAGTGTGGGATGAACCCAGCCAGGATATAGTCTTACAGGAGGAGCTTGGATGTAACTTGGCCCTGCACTAAAGGGCCAGCATGTCAGTTCAAAGGCTGCCCTTATTTAGCAGGGGGAAATGCCAGGGATGAATTAGTGATGTGTTGGAAGGCTCCAGAGGAGCAGAGAGCAGGTACTGGTGGATAAATAATGTCTGTCATAGTACCGTAAACATTGCATGTGGGTGGGTGGGTGCATGTATGGGTGGGTAGGTTTGTGCGTGAGTGTGGGTGTGGGAGCACAGTATGTACTGTACTGTATAGTACATACTTGTGAAAATGTACAGCATATATTTACGGGGACACTTGACAGCTTATTTCTTGCACCCACACGGCCAAACAAAAACACCTACACACACACTTCCCCCACCTGTCTGTGCTGCCTTGTTCGGCTCTCTTTCCTGTTGTGAGTCATCTGCCCAGTTGGAGCAGGCACGCACACACACACACACACACACACACACACACACACACACACATGCACAGGTGACAAATTCCAATAAAGCTCAGAGCAGTTTTCCAGTATGTGTGCACAGCCTGCCTGACATTTGGTCTATGCCCTGGGGGCTTCAGCACATCCATTCCACCCCAGCAAAGAGGCCTGTCACTGGGCCTCGTCTCTCCCACAGGTAGCCTCCCCAGAGCTCACCTGTTATCTCTCTGCCTCCTGTGCCTCAAGCTTTCCCATGACTGCTCAGGGTGCTCCCTCCATCGAATCACACACACACACACACATACACACACACAAAACAAACACACATGCCAGTCTCGCCAGGCAGTGAAATAGGACAGGAGGCTGGGCTGGAGACACCTCTCCTGAGCCTCCGTGATGCCCTAGTTTCTCCTGCAGCCTACTTTTCTCCACTAACACACACGTCGAGACGGCTACCTCCATCCACAGACACTGACCCGCGCTGACAGGCTGACTGTTGCTGTTAACTGCTGCCATGGTTAGTTTGGGGGAATATTGCTGCTCATATGCTCTTTTGATTCTCGCATTTAATATGTATAGCAAAATTCTGGATGCTGCCACTCTGAGCAAGCATTCACTACACTCTTAGAAATAAAGATGCTAACTAGAACCATAAAGGGTTCTTCCACTTATCCACACTGGAGAACCCTTTTTGGTTTCTGGTAAAACCTTTTATAAAGGTTCCACATTCAGAGAGTTCTACCTAAAACTGAGCAGGAGTTATACCTAGAAACCATCTGTGAAACCATCTTGTTCCACCCGGAACCTTCTCTGGGGGTTCTATCCACAAACCTTTTCACCTTCTAAGGGTGCTAACAAGAACCCATCCAGGGGGTTTCACTAAGAACCTCTTTATATCCCAGTCAGGGGGTTCTAGAACCTTTTTATATAACAAGAGTTTTATCTAGAACAAATTCAGGGGGTTCTACAGAGAACCGGTTTATATTCCAAGGGTTTTATATTGAACGCACTGACTTTTTGCAACTTTTTATATTAGAGTGCAAAGAGCACTTGGCGAAAAAATTCAGGGATTACAACAATCCTCCAAGAAGTGTTTCTTCCAAAAAGGGTTCTTTGAATGAAAGGGGTTCTTAATGGGATCCCTAGTCTTCAAAAGAACCCATGACAAACCCTTTCTTCAAAAAAGGGTTCTTTAGAAGCAAATAGTTCTGTGTAGAACCTCTTTTAGAATCCTTATTTCTAAGAGTGTAGTTTTCAGTCTTAGCATGTTAACTTTTCATGGATAGACATGTCAAGTTGAGATGACATGTTGTTATCGCCGACACTCTGACCGGACAGCACATTGACCAGCCTAAAGCGGATTTGGAGGCACCAGCCAGCTCTAGTTAGCTACATTGACTGTCTCTCCATCAGACTTGGTCATAGATCAGAACAGTCGATGCTGACATCCTGCCGGTCACTGATGAGAAGAGCCATGTTGGCCATGTTCACTGTCAATAAGTCAGACAGCGTAAAGTAAAGCAGCGTGTGATAAGCTCAGCCCGCATCGAGCCAATATTCTCGGCCACAGATAAACAATCTGACAGAGACATCTTTGATTCAAGGAGGGATGAGCAGCAAATTGTGTGTATCAACTCCTGCTCTCCCCTGACTTCACTTTCAGTGATGGAGTGAGATCGACCCTCGTTGGATATTCTTCTGTTGTGTGAAGTGAAATATATTTTTAACTCGGCAGTGTGCAGTTTGAAGCTGCACAGCACCAAAAAGAAAAGTGCCTCTAAAGTTGTGGCTCTCAGAAACTAGTTGAGTGTGAATTACACTTAAACCAAATGGGCTGAGTGTTCACCCCTGGTATGATAGATTAGCTCTAAATGCTAACCATGCTGGCCCTGCTACCACAAATGTGTTTTGCTACCGCTAATGGGTAATGTAGCCCCGCTCTAATGTAACCTGCTGCTGATGTTAATGTAACCCTTTTAACCGCACTGACATGGCACTCTGTATGCAGCTCAGCGGTGCAGCACTCCTGAGGTCCCCATGACAACAGGCAACATCAAAGAACTGAGAATAAGAGCCAGCTTTGGTGTTGAAATCAAGGACGGATGAGGAAGTATATTTTGGATGAGGCTCACCAAAATGTTGAAATACTCCACAAAAATATAAACACAACTGTTGTGTTTTTGCTCCCATTTTTCATGAGTCAAAGAACAAGATCTAAGACTTCTCTATGCACAGAAAAGGTTTGTTTTTCAAATTTTGTTCACAAATTTGTCAAAAGCCGTGTTAGTGAGCACTTCATCTTTGCCAAGATAATCCATCCACCTGACAGGTCTGGCATGCAGAGATGCTGGACTGGTCACAATAAAAGTACACTCAAATGTCTATATATCTTGGGAAAAAAAACATTCATTAGGCACTGAACTAAGGCACATAGTTTCACATAGGGGCACAGATAACATTTTTTTTCTTTACTGGAAGGACAAAGTCATAAGCTGGCTTACTTTACCTCTGATTGGCTAGTATTTGTTGCCTTCATTGGTTGAGTTGATAAGGTTTAGACATGAGAAGTGATTGGTTAGGGTTAGGGTGAGAATATAAGGGTAAGCCAATCAAAGGCAGAGAAGGGCGAGTAATTTGGACTCTGTAGCCCTATGTGAAATAGTACAGTGCTGAGTAAATGTCTTTTTTCAAAATAAAAGTGCACATTATAGAGTAGCACTGAAATATGGCTATTTCACATAGGGCTGCAGATACCAATGAAGTCTTGACCCGCCTAATTCTGCCTTTGATTAGCTAGCTCTCATTGCCTCTGTTGGTTGGGCTGGTTAGGTTCATTAGGTTTTAAGCATGAGATGTGATTAATCAGGGTAAGCCAATCAGGAGCAGAGTTGGGTGGGTCATGACTTGGAAAAAAAATTTGGTATCTGTAGCCCTGTACCACAGTTTGTACCACACTTCATTTATTTGTTTCCACAGTTTACTTTTTATCCCTTCTGCTCACATCACTTAGGCTTACAGTTTTTATTGATCTGTTTTAATTGATTCGATAGGCAACAATTTAATGAGTCCACGTGTTCGAGGATATGTTGCATGGAAAATGGCCTCACCTGTGGAGTCACATGGGAGACCAGGCAGGAACGGTGAACGAGAGCTTAATTAATTTCCATCTCCTTTTGGGAAAAAGTTCAATAGTTCAATACTTGAGTCAAGTCAATCATTCTAGACCTGCTGCACCAGTGGGGCCTTTGAGAGTTTCTTATATTGAGTTTGTTGGCACGTTTGGTTTCTTGTTGATGCACTGACGTTGAATTGAGCTGTGAAAATCTGGCAGGCACTGGGCGGTGCAGATCTAAACCAGACTGTGAAGAAAAATCTGGAGAAAATTAATAACACAAAGAGACAGTAACTAGCAAACAGGCACACACTCACTCTGTTTCACACCTAAACCACACAAACACACGTGTCCGGACAGGAGGAAATGGTCTGGCCAAGTTAAACAAATGCAATCACTGTGACCTGAATGAGAGGCAGACTAGATCTGACACCCTGAAATGTGCTTTACTATTCTCTTTCTTTTTCTATCAATTTATCTCTCCTCCCTCTGCCTCATTTGGTGTGTGTCTCTGCCGGGGTCACCCTCGAATCCCACAGCACTGCCCCCTCCCTTTTGTTTCCTACAGTCTCTTTTTCCACATTTGCATTTCCCTCTCGTCCCCGTCCTTTAATGTATTTTTTTTTATCTTCTGTGTCTGTTCCTCCTCCTTTTTGATCCCTGTCTGAAGTCTGTGCTGGGACTGGCCAGCCGGTCACCTTGCTGTTATGGCCGCGGGTTCACTGCAGAGTGGAGATGACCCCTGAACTCCCAGGCCCTGACCCCTCTCTTTCTCTCCTCTCTCCACTCCAGCCTTATCTCTCCACACAGCCTCGCTTCTTTTCATCTCTGAACATCAGTTCCTGCAGGGGTCAACCACAGAGAGGACATGGGAGGGCTGGAGTGAACTGGGAACATGTGTTAAACAAAAAATCTAAGAGAAACAGAGTGGATACAATTAGTTCAAAGGGGCACAGAACATAACTACAGCAGTTTATAATGCTGGTGCATTCCCTTTTAGACTATTGTGGACTTCCTGACAGACAATAAAGTCCTGGACTTAAAGTTTACCTTTTTGTTGAGAGACGTGTGTAATCCAAAATTGCAGTAGAATAGAAAGCAAATAATTAGACTGCATGATCCCATTTTTTATCCAGTTTCAACAAGAGTTCTTCTTCACTGGAGCACAACCTATGCTGGACTTTTTTAGGTCATCTTTGGAGAAGGAACCCCTAAATTTGGGTTATCTGGGTTATATGTATATAAAAGTACAGCCTGACCAATACTGGATTCATATCAGACACCACATAAGTTGATACCGATATAAATTGATAAAGCTGTGATAGGCCAATAATGGGGCGATAATATCAGCCGACCGATATATCTGTCTTGTGCTATTTCAAAGTTGTGGATGCAAAGATACAGTATGGTGGGATATTTTATAGGCTGATATTACACTTTAACATAAAAGAATGAAAGAAACTGCTGAAACTGAATTAATATAAATAGTAACTGACTAGATTTAATCAAGAAAAATAATGGTGAAATATAGAAGACAGAGTCTTCTTGTCTTCTTAACGACAAAGAGTCTTTCAAGCAGCTCTTTGAGGTTGTACTTTGGCACAGTTGTGCTTTTAAGCTAAATGCTAACATCAGCATGCTAACATGCTCACAAAGACAATGCTAACATGCTGATGCTTAGGACATAATGGTAGCCATGTTCTTCTGCATCTTATGGTAGTATTGTAGCATGTTAGCATCTGCTAATTAGGTCTCAAGTTATGCAGATTTAGGCAGAACATATGCCTGCATAGCCAGAGAAAGGTCTGGCTCCATACATGGATATTCTGCTATAGGGGAAAAACACCCTGCCTTGTTTGCATTTCTTTTAACCAATTACAAATGTTTTGGGCAGTGCTAAACCCAAGATGTAGTGATGGTGCTGCTGCAAAATAGTGTCAAGGACTAACTTATTTCAGTGAAGCATTTGCATGTCAGGAGGTCCTGCTACATACTGATGTCCCACATTTGGTTTGTTGGGATCTTTTCACCCTACATTGATGTGATGATGGTGCTAGATTTTAACGGAAAGGGTCACCAAAGTTGTTACAATTCATCCTGTGGAAGACATGAATGTGTGTACCAAATTTAACTCCATCGAGACATTTCGCTCAACAATGATGTGAACATCTTGATGGCATTAGAGTAAAAGTCAGGATTGCCACGTCAGTAGGATTCATCCTCTGGGGACTATGAATGTCTGTACAAAATTCACAATCAGTCCATCCGATAGTTGTTCAGATTTTTCAATCTGGAACAATGTGATGGACCGACTAACAAACAGCCGGATATTGCTGTAAAACATAGACTGTACTGCCATTTCATTTTGCTTACCTGCCAACATCGATGCAATTCAATATATCTGTCATAATCTAGCAGCCAATCTATTGTTTGGGCTTTAATTCTGCGGCTGACACTGTAATTGCTGTCTCATTCCTTTTTGTTCCCTCCACACCTCTCTCCTTACACTGCTGACTGTAATGTCACACACTATTGGAGACATAAAACACTAGAGCTGAGAAGGTTGTAGTTGCCTTGCCCACTCTGTAAGTTTGATTCCCAAGCGGAACACTTTTCATGTATATTCCTGTAGTCTGTTTTGTTGTTGTCTTGCAGCCAACAAAAGACATCAATCTCAGAAATTCAAGCATTTCTCCAGAGATTCATGTTGCAAACTGAGCCACAGTTAGTTCTCATTAGCAGCTTAATTGAACCACATATCAAGGTTATTGTGCCCGAGCTCCTCAACCTCTCTCCTCCTCTCCTCCTGCCATGCCGACACACTGCTCAATGTTCCCAAGCTCACAGAGATAGATGGGATCCTGTTTCAATTACCAACAGTCATTACTGGTTTTATCCATAGATCCACTCGTATCAGCCCTCCGAGGCTTGAGAGTATTTCAGCACTTGTAGAGATATGGCTATTATCAGGAGTGTGTACGTAGCCACGCTCACATGCATTAAAAATTACCATATGCACACAGGCAGATGTACATATCTGTTAATGGCACTCCTGTTTTCTATGAATTAGAAAGTATATGCAGGCAGGCAGTGGTGTAAGCTTTGGGGACTCGTCCCATCTCAGATGTAATTCATATTTAAATGTTGTTATGCTCCCTCTCTTCTGGTAATTGTGTTTGCACTTCCTGGTTACTCTTGGAAGTGGATTCACTGAAGCATTCTGTTGATAGCAGTCTGGTAATCGCTAATTACAAAGACAGACACATACACATACGCAGACGCGCACACTTCATTTACACACACATGCTCACGCACAAATGAGCAAAGCTTGTAACAGGGTCTCTGGCTATTATTCACTGACTTCCTGGCAAGTAAGTGTACTCACGCTGCTTAATGGGGCTCTTCTGGAAAACAGCATCTGTAACATCACGTGGAGGTTTCTGAAGAGATGTTCAAAAGCTTGAATTTGGGGTTTTCACACACTGACATTAGTTGCTGGAGCTCAAAAAACTAATTTTGAGCAATAAGGTGGTGCCTGCCTGGAGCAGCGGTGAGGTGAGGAAGTGATAACCACCAGTGCTCAGTGTTATCAATGTACATAGTTCCAAAATATATTTATCTTTAAACCTTACCCCTGCATTGACACATAATGGAGAAACAAGCTGTAAACACACCCTTTTAACAAGTAACTTTAGTATTTTACAACCAGGATCCTATTATTTTTTACAACATAATCCTTGTGGGCAACTGCACACCATAATATAAGTCCAGTAGAAGTGCTTGTTATTGCCACTGACAGGCTCAGATTGTTATTGTAAGTGTCTGACCACATAATGGAAAGGATCGCTTCAAAGATGGATCTTTTTTCTTAAATAGTAAGATATGTTTTGTTTAACCAGAAACTGTTTTTTAATGCTCTTGCCAAACTTACCAGACTCCATTTACAGAAACAGCAATTTTATCATTATAACACCCACATCATTCATTCTGGATCTACATGTCTTTTCTCCCCACTGCTTCTCTGAAGTCCGACCACCCTCTCGCTCCTCCTCCCTGGATATTTTCACATCTAACGACATGAATAACTGGTTTATTTCAACAAAACCAGAGTTGGTGATCGTTGGAGCAGTGCAAAGATTTGAAAAGTACTGTTTGTAAAGGGAGTCTGGTGAGTTTGGTGATTGCAATAAAACAGCTATTTCTGGTTAAACAAAACAAATCTTAGTCTTAAAAAAAGTCCATCTTTGTAGCAATCCTTTTCACACTGTTGTCAGACACTTATAATATTAATCTGAGCCTATCAGTGGCAAAAGAGAAGCACTTGTAGTAGACTTACTTTGACAATGCACAGTTTCCCATGAGGATTACATTGCAGATCAGTTTCTGTTCTGCCAGCTGCAGCCCTCTCCCTACATACTGCACCAATTTAAAAAAAATGTTGTCTCCATTTGTCACTTTGGCACAAAACCGTGGGAGAATTGGGTCCAGGTTAAAAAATACAGAAGTTAACCTTTAATTTGATATGGCAAGCTTGCCTATTTTCACATCCAGCAGAAGACTACCAATGTCAGCATTCATTTGAAGTCATATGTTCATTGTCCTTTTAGCTCTTTTGGTCTCCACCAACTCTTGAGAGAAATATGTGACTCTTTAGCTGCTAAATGGTCACTGTGTTCACCAGCTTGTTGTTAACTTGTAAAGTAGCTGGTGACCAGCTGGCAGCTGTCTGCTGGTTGTTGCTGGGCAGATAATTTACAGTACAGTGGGTTTAGAAAGCTTTTTAACTGAAAACAGCTGCTGAGAGCAGTGAGTGAAACAAAACAGTAAAGTTGTGGGGCGTAAAACCAAAGCAATGAACTGAAAGACCCAGAAATCACTTAGTGCTGAGAAGTAATGATTCTCTGTGCATTTTACATTATGAGTGACTCCTTTCACATGCAAGTAGTCATGTGAGTCTTTGCTGATATAAAATAATAATTATAGTACCTTTAATATCCCTTATTGGAACAAATTGAACCGTTGTTTTTTTAAAACTCTTTGACACACTAGGAGAAGTTAAATTAGCTCGAAGGGTCCTTTTTGTGTGTTTTTATGTAATGTCATTAACAATAAGTATATTAAGCATGGGCTTTAGCATTGTGATGATTTCTGCTCATTCTGTCCTTATGTTGATTCCTCTCAATGTTGATTCATAAAGACCTAGTTTTTCCTACAAGGCCCCAACATTTAGAAAACAGTAGTTCATACAACATGGAGCACTAATGTAATGATTGATGTTATTGGAAAATAACACGACAGGTTAAGAACACCACTAAATTTTACGTTGGGGAGTTTGGCTTCACAGAGTGTTTTTTCTTTTATTTCATAACCACAGAGCTTGACCTGAATTAGCATGGTAGCATGGCCCTATGTTGGTAATTCATGTCTGAGGTAATATGATTTTAAAAAAAACACCCTGTGTTGGCAAGATCTGTGTCAGCTTCAAAGTTGTGCTACTTCAAACTTTACCCATAGGCTGGGTTGCACCAACAATGATTAGTTTCTAAAGCCAATTAAATTATGGTTTAACTTTATATTGTGTTGAACCAAACTTTTAAACAGCCTTAAAATGAAGAAAGATTAAATTTAAACCTCTCTTTAAACTTCATTTTGTTTTTCCTTTAAAGTTTTGGTGTAAAAGAATGAAATTTATACTAGGTTTAAACGCTGATGTAAAATGTGATCCAGTATTAACTTTAAACTTACACTCGAGGAGGATACACTTTTAAAATGGCTGCCTTTTGTGTCTCTTCTTTCACTCCAGTTGATAATTTGGCCAACAAGTTTTTTCAGAAAGGAGGAGAGTGAGCTTCTCTGCTGGGCCATCATGAGTAGGCTTTTTTTTTTTTAAAAAAACAACTTTTTAGCTTGTTTGCAAAAAATAGAACTTGGGAATAAGGAATATTGAACAGTTAAGGGTTTTCCTCCTTTTTATTATCTCACTAGTTCCTGACAGCAATTTTTTATATATTTTAACTGGGGTATGAAAGCATCTTCATACTGATTAAACCTAAATTTCAGCTAACATCACTAAACTCGGATTTACTAAACTGAGGTTAGTTTTTAATTCTGCAACAGAGATCTGCTTAATTTAAAATCTAGGTTTACTCATTTTTATCTCATTGGTTTTGCTAAACACTGATTAGAAATAGATTAAATTAATCTTCGCCATCATAGTGTATTAAGCACATTTATCACAGTGATGATGATGCAACACCAGAAATGCACAGTTTATTAAAAACAATGTAGGCCCCCTGGCCAATCAAAATAAAGTATTCTCTTTGACTGCAATAGATCAAAACAAAGTACACTCAGCTGTGAAAAGTCAATGCTGGTATGAAAGTCTGCAAAGTGTCAAAGTTAGACCAAGTGATAATGTAGCAAACTGAATGTGTGTTATGGAGAAATGGTGGCGATCCCTCAGTGTGATTCACTGTAAGATTGGTTGTGAAGTGAGTGATGGTAATGACCTTTCCTCTGTGTGCAGTGTGGTGTGAGAGTAATGCCCTTCCCTTTATCAACTTATCTGTGTGTTTCTTTCTCCCATTCCCCTCTCATCACTTGACAAATGTAAATGAGGAAATGGCCTATATGGCTGCCTCTCACTGCACAGAAGAAGGCAAAGAAGCTGGATTTTGGATTTCAGTCTTCTTGGGGTTTTGGTTGCTTTTGCTTGTGAATGAAAATGAAAACACTAACTGATGCAATGTAGCATGTACTGTGAAGAGATTGATTATTCTGATATAAAAGGGCAATCTAGCTAAAGTGACATTTTGTTGCAATAATCCTATTACTGTCAGGCACAGATGGTTATTTGTTGGATTCTCTATAAAAGGGAACACAGCAGTGCTCCGGCAGCAAACACTAATAGCATACATACAAAAACAAAAGCACCATTTTCAGGTAAAACAGTTCCACAGTGCAACCTAAGCTCTTAGCTGATTCATAAAATGCAGATATAGCAATTGCAATTTTGTAATCTCCCACGTATGAAGTCATATGTGAGTGATTGGAATAGGAGATGAAGTGCTGCCACAGCACTTTCATAATGCAGTTATATTCATATAGTCAATGCAGAAGTAAGTCTTTAATATTGCAGCAATATAATGGTTCATTTCAGCCACACAGTATATCCCTGGCTCTGATGACCCACCTACAGTACAATGAACACAGTAGATTACTTTAGCCGTTTCCTAATGTAGGTTAAAAAAAAGAGGCGTTTAATGGAAGCATTATGTTAAGGTAAATGACAGTAAATGTATTGGAGGAGCTCACAGATCAAGTTTTAGATTTCAGCTGCTGGCACCTTTCACAATATGCAGGTTTTTATTGTAGAGTTGTTCAAAACAAGGTTGTTAACATGCCATTCAAAGAGCACTTATTCACATAGGGGCTGTATAGTGTACAGTACTTAATGACATTCTCGCTGTGAAAACAGCATTCATGATTTTTATGCTTTATTTCATCAGCCTTGGCTTCTGAATAGGTTTTGTTGATTGGTGCAAGGCTGGGTGTTATGTGCAATTGCATATTTAGTACTAAATAGTTTTGTTTGTGTCAAAGATCCCTGTTGGCTATGCACCCACCACCCATCTGAAATGCATTTTGGGTGGTAGTTAAAGGGATAATTTGGATTTTTTGAAGTGGGGTTGGATGAGGTATCTATGGGTGTAAGAAAATATTGATACACAGAAAACAATCTTAAACCGCTTGTAATAATGATTAATAATGTGAATGAGCAATTGCACTGTGTATTGATGCATGCTCTGGTAGCAGGACTCCAGAAAAGTTATTTTTGTGTCAGCCATTCAGAAACTCACCAGTTATTTTCCTGGAGTCTCTCTTTGATGTGGCATTTCATAACAGCTGCAGAGCTGCCTTTTCTACACTGCAAAGGATCATAAAGCAGCACTCTCCAAATGAGACATCCTCTGACAGAATAACTATATTTGAAGCCTCTTGACTTTCTTAATAAGCACACTTGTTCAGCAGTCTGTTCTCAGAGTTAAGCCTTAGTCGAGCCCCACAAATCAGGATCACAATCAGAGTTCACGTCAGTGTTGAGCTGTCTTAAGGGAGTGCTGTGATTATTATAGCGCCATTGTATCTGATCTAATCCATATTAAGACATCGTTTGAGACACATTTAACCAAACATATCCAGCCCTCTGCATAATTAGCATTGACACTATCTGAATCTCGATCTGTTTCTGTCGACTCCTTCCTTTTGTCTGTTCCCTTTTTCTTGCCTCTTCCTCTTCCTCTCCATCCGTCTCCCTACCTGTTGTTCCTCCACCCCCTTATTTCTTGCTTTCCTGCAGTGACATTTGTGGGGGTGATTATGGATGGTTGTCCCATCCCTGAAGAGCCATGTGTCATCAGAGTTACTTCCATCTGAGTGAGTGGCCATGAAATGTCAGATGAGAGTACAGATGGATGGATGGTTGAGGGTTAGAGGCCTGGAGAGACAATCTTTCACTCTGCTGAACCCAAAAGAGCTAAGCTTCATTGGCCTGTGACAGGTTGCCCAATGAAAACGGAGCTCTACTACTACTTATGGATACTTTTATGAGGCATCATCATTTATGGCCACTGTTGTAACATAGGTATTCTTCATTGTGCAGCTCAGCTGTGAATATGAATTGATAAATACTCTGAAATGACTTCACACTTTTTATATTTTTTAATCAATACAGTGACATTTGATGTTTTAGTGGGAGTAGGACTGCATCAAGATCATATTAAATGTCATATTTTTGAGTCTGGACTAGCATTGACATATTTTATATGGTTTGCTACAGCTGAGTGGTGATTCAGTGTTGTCATTTATCAACTTTTGCTGGAGTTATATCATAATATAATTCTTATTTCACAAAATGGTATTTTGAAAAATGAACTCTCCTCCTCTCCTCTCCTTTTCTGGAGACAATTACGTTTTCTAAATTATAAATTCCAAGCTAATTCTTTAACTGAAATAAACAAAATACATTGTTGTTGTTGTTGTTTTGACATGTATTCCTACATGTATAACCATTGAGCACATGTTTGGCATAGATTTTCCATATCCTGAATAGGGCTGCAATACCACGGTCATATGATGCCCACCTCAGGGTTGATCTCATTACCGTTATCAACACAATGTTTTTGTTTTGTTTTGAGTTTTTTTTAATTTTTTTTGGAAGGTCAATCTCACAATGTGTTTGAGATCAAAGCTGTCACACAAATACCCAGTCAGGAACACCACTTCTGATTATTCAGCAGACTCCACCCAAGGCATCATGGGATTGACAGTGGGCGGCTAACAATGGCAAAAGCTGTTTTCAACATGAAAAAATGGGTGATGGATGGATGATAATAGATAATTACAGTAACTGCTAATCTGTGTGTATGCACCTGTGTTTTCTCTATTATTTTTTTTTAGTATTCTGGATTTATTTTCAAACATGTCAAAAAAAATACAAAATAAATACAAAAAAAAAAAATTAATACAAATACAAAACAAAACAAACATAAACAAACAATGAATTTAACAGCAGACATTCAGCAGAAATAAATAATTAATGTCTAAAAGGCGTAGGAAGAAGTATATACTTATCATTATCACTATCTCATGTCAATATGGCTTTCATGAAAAAGACATGTTGACAGTGACCAAACAACTCACCAACTGTCACCGTATTCTGATTCAAATATTCCTAAATGGGAAGTATGTGACATCACCGTTCTTCAGCAGAGCCCCACCTAATTCAAACCAGTTTTTAAAAAAGCGTGATGGAAAAAAGACACACATCTCTCTTGTAAAATAACTAAATATGGTCTAACTTTGGCCCAAAATTGGGTGTTTGTTTGGCACCCCATCACTCACAGAAGGAATCTTAGAGGAAAAAATATGTTTGTAGGGCATTTTAGCATATGTGAGTTGTGATTACATCAGTTTTTAACAAAATACTTCTCTGTAGCCTACAAAGCTGTTATAAAAACATGTCAGCTGCTATCATCGTAGACTCATACTGTTGAAGACTGTGGTGCAGACATATGTTAGTTCTCAGCAGTAAGAGCAGAGTAGCTGTCCATGGTGCTGAAGGGTCCCAGATTCTTCAGTAAACCTGCTGTAACCTGCAGACTCTGATAAAAGATATTCATCCAGGATTAGAATTAGCTAAAAAAAACAAAAAACAAAAAAACCCTCCCTATTCAGAATGGTGTAAAATAGACAAGTGATCTCTTCATATAGCAAAATTGTTGTATTTTGCTAGTAGAAATAACTGTTGTATGAAGCTTGGTGAGATCAGTGCCTCAGGTTATGTCGACCAGATGAAATAATTAAGTATGTCAGTGAAAGTCAGTGGGTGCAAACTGTAACAGAATCCTCAGTACATAACATAATGCCAGTGTCTCAAAGCGCATTATTTGTGGCAGGATGGCCGTTCCTTAATCACAGGGTTAACGGTTCAATCCCATGTCGAAGTGTGTTTTGACGAATGTCACACAGGGCCACTGTGTGTTGTCCTTTATACTTTCTTTCTGCAAAATAACTGTGCTAGCATGGCAGTGTATGCAAACCCAGTCAGTCCCACTGTTTCATAAACATCATATTCTCTCAATATTAGGTATCAATGATATTTTGCATTTTTAAAGCAAAGTATTTTAAATCTAAATTGCAATCTCATTTCAGTTTTTATTTTAGTGTAGTGATCCACATCAGTCTCCATGGTCTCTGCTTTTTCTTATCACTTAAATTCACACATTTTAATGTTTCCTAAGTAATTTAATGACTTTTCTAAATTTTTATTTGTTGTCCATTTAATCTCTCTAAAGGGAGCCACTTGCTCAATATGTGCATTCTTATATGAATAATTTCTTGTCTCATGTGTTGATGTAAATGCAAGTTTATCTCACTGACTAACACACAGGCAAACTAAATATACATGTCATGAACATAAAGTAGACACAAACCCGCTCACTAACCCTGAATGTACTGCCAGTGCCTGCTGCAGTAGGTGATTTCAGTCCTTTAGGGGTTCAATCCACCGCAAGGGCTTGCGGTCTAAACAGAATCACTTAGCCTATATCTGAGGGGAACTGTGGAAAATTGCAGAGGAATCACATGGGATTTGGTCTGTAAATGGAAACTCAACCCTCAACACTTCACATGTTTCTGTCCTGCCTCACTCTCCCTCCCTCTCCCTCCCTCCCCTTTTTTAATAGAAGCGTCTTATCTCAAACATATCAATAAAAATGACATTATGATCCTGCAGCCCATGCATAAAAGCAGTTTATGATCCACAAAGTGAAAACAAATTCCAGCAATAAATATTTACTTTGTGACTCAGCTCAGATCAGTTCATCTCAGTCTTATTGTGCAGATGGTTTTTAGAGCACCCGTATAATAAAATGAGTAATAAGAACCATATATTCTTCAAAACATATTTACATCATTTGTGTAAACAACATTTGTCTGTGCTGTCTGTTGATTTGAGCCACTTTCATACTTGTTTGGTATTACATTCATATGTTGGTTGGATTCACCAGCAGGTATTTAAGGGGATGAGTTGTGCTTTCCTGACCTGACATGACATGACCTGCCATCATCACAAATCTCTGTGTCTGTCAGCCCTCAGACCATCTGTGATAAGCCCATCCATCACGCATACCCTCACAAGAGCACTCAGTCCCACTCAATAACCCCCCCATCTATCCTTCCTAGACTTTATTAATATAACCCGCAGAGACCCGGCCGTCCTACGATGGACTGTGACAACCCTGACCGAGATCTGACCTGTCCACCTGACCAGGGTGTTTGTGCATGTGTATGAATTCACCCTATACACCCTATATTCACCCTGTATATACACACATAGACACATAGACACATACAGTATATACAGTAAACAGCATAGTTGTGTGCAGTGGTAGAAGAAAGATTTAGATCCTTTACTTAAGCAAAAGTATCAATACTACAGTGTAAAAATACTTTGTTGCAAGTAACAGTGTATTCACAATCTGAGTCATTTATATCGACCAATATCACAAATCCCAACTTGCCTCAGGGCACTTTACACTCTGTATAGGGTATTGATTCATTAATGTGTCCATTACTTAAATGTTGCAGCTGGTAAAGAAGGTGCTCATTTTAATTATTTATTATATAGTTCTGAGTAGCTTATACCATAATAATATAATGTAGTAGTTGATTGATACTTTGTATTAATAATCTAAATGTACAAAGTAACTAAAGCTTTGAAATAAATGTAGTGGAGTAAAAAGTGCAATATTTTCCTCCAAAATATAGTGAAATGGAAGTAGAAAGTAGCAAAATGTAACATGAATGTAACGTAAAGTACTGGTAGGCTTGTATGAGGTACTTATTGAACTCCCCTGACACACTGACACACCCCCAGTTAGAAGAAGGCAAGAGGAGTACCAGCATGGAAGTTAAGCAATGAACTGCTGTGTTCAGAGCCAGGAGCAGAACATATTTCAGCTGCTTAAAAAAGTCTAGCTCTAAAATCATACTATAACAAAACAAGGAACACTATATTTAGAATATTTTCAGTGCTTTACTTTTCTGTCAGACATGCCTTTTCTAAGAGGAAAGCATCATTATATAAGCCAAATATCGCTCTTTTGAAACAAATTCTATAGGCAAAATCCCACACTTACGCTACCCTTGTAGCTGTCCACAGCAGTTCATTGCTTACTCTGCTTCTCCTAACAGGGGCATCTCAAAATCCATCTGCTGTAGGTATAGATCATACAACCATACATCAAATAACCCAAACTATCACTTTCAGTAAATGTACATTGTAGCATTCTGCCACTGTTTGTGTGTGTTCATGTGCATGTCAGAATGTGGTACAAGAGGGAGCAAAAGGGGGAGGAAAAAACTTCCTGGGTCCACTGCATCTGCTGAGAAAATCTCTCTCCATCCGGTATCTTTTCCCTCTTATCCATCTTCTTCTTTTCTGAGACATTTACCCTCACCCCCATCCCCACCTTCAACGAACTCTTGCAGAGTCAGAAATGGCCCCAGCATTCATCCAGGCAGGAGGGGGAAAAAAATTACATCTAGCCTCACTTATCACATGCACACACACGCACGCACATGCTCAGTCACCCTCACACCACTTATTACGGATTTCTCTTCCTTTAATGTGTGCAAACCCGGCTTTATCTCATGCCATGTATAATGGCACAGAGATGGTATCATCAGAGACGGGCCAGCTTGACTAAATGGGAGCGGCAAATTGACTGTAGTATTAGGAGAGAAGGGCCTCTATCAGGCAACCTGATAGGATCCCATTAAAGAAGGCTTGCAGATGAATATGATTAGCTTTTCATTCCTCCTAATGGAAACATCTTCTGAAGAGGGGAGGAGATGAAATGTTTTGTAGTGATAGGGCCTCTGTACCACTGATGGGATTGTTATTGCCTAATTTGGGTAGAAAGGCCATTAAAGTTCTTGGAAGGGACGATGAATGTTCTCTGTAAGTATACTCTCCGTTATGGCTGTGGACCAGTGGTTCACTGCGTGTGGGCAGCGCTTTGCTTTGTTGATGCGAAAAACCACCCTCCACTTAAATGGCTTCATATTGGGCTTGTTTTTGCCGAAATCTGTGACTAATGAGTATGAGGTTTCATCTCTTGTTTCATCTTCTTGTCCAAAATGAACCGAATGGGTTTTTTCTGTGTGTGTTTGTGGTTTATGAGTGTGTGTGTGTGTGTGTGTGTGTGTGTGTGTGTGTGTGTGTGTGTGTGTGTGTTACCATCCTGTGTTTTTACTATCTCCAACCGACTGTGACAGAAGTGCTTCATTAGATTATGAAACGAGTATCATGAGCACAACTTCTTAAGCAGATTATTGTTCATTTATGGGGAGCCTCTGGGGGACTGTTTGCCAAGTCCTCAAATAACAACCAGCGTTATTCTCTATGATCTGTCAAAGTGAATGAACTTGACGAGTGCTGCTTAGAAACATGTTTCCGGAAGAACTTTTAAAGTATTGATAGGGTTCTTCTCGCTGTTTAATGTCATTACTGCACAAAGGGCCTCACCCCCCTTTAGTTAGGTTGCTGTGAAGCATGCTGCTCAAACAGGACACACAGTAACACAGCGGGAGACGTTTATGAATATTTCTGTTTCTGAATATTTTTATTACAACTGTGCACACATGTGTGTAAGAGTCAGTTCTTTCATATGCAATCATTCTTAGCAGCAGTAACGGGTTGATTGACTGGATCTGCAGTCTGCCAGGTCCGCAGGGGCCTATAATATACATTACAGATGCATCAGGGGACCAATGCCACATGCTGCTGAAATGTATCCATCTGTCATGTGCTGATGAAAGATCAGTGGAAAAGAGGAATTTCCAGGGGAAAAAAATGCACTAAACCACAGAACGATAGCACAGTACATGTGGTTTTCCTGTTTGTTTGTTTTTATGTATATGTAAACTTGGCTACCGGTTTATTTGGTACACCTAGCTAAAACTAATGTAGTCTAATGCAACAGTGTAATGTAAAGTTTTTGTTTCAGCAATTTCAAAGATGTATTAGAGGCTCTAGTTTGAGATGCTGTTGGCTTATCTTGCATTATACTGAAGTGTTAAGAATATTTTGTCCTCTATATTTATGTCAGTGAGGGCACACTAAATAAACACCTCACATTATAACCTAATACAATACAATTCAACATCACATCAACACAACTACATCCTCCAAAATGGCCAAAAGGTTGAATCAGCACCTCTCCAAAACAACTGACAAAACTAACCCTAAATCTTACACAGTAGACCTTTAAAGTCCATGTCAAGGAAAAAGGGTGTTTTTCTTCTAAGCTCATTTTTTACATGTGAAAACATTGAGAACAATGTAGTATTGAATTCTGGAGTGAGACCAGTATCCGTAACAGTCAGTTATGAATGTACCTCAGCATCTCCCTCAGTCCAAATCGGCCCAGCAGTTCACCTCAGCTCACTTCAGTTCCAACAACCTGCAACAGAAAGAAAAAAAACAAAACATCCTCTTACAGTCTTCTGGCTCTGGTAGCTCAAACATGTCTGGACAAACATGTCCAGTAAAGCTGCTAGACAGCGTGTCCATGCTTCAGCTCGTTTTCAGGTCATAGTGGTGTTTGACAGAGACAGCAGAGCAGAAACGCCTAAAGCATTTCAGAGCAGAGAAAAATGCAAATTTTTACATGATTTTGAGACCTAATTATATATATATATTGCTGGATGGTTAATAACACATGTTTCTGTGGTGTACCAAACTCAGAACACATTTAGTATTGCTTCACAGGCTTTTTAAGTGAAAGTAGCAGTACCACAGTGTAAAAATACTAAAAATATTAAAATATACTTAAAGTATAAGTAAAAGTACTTATTATGCAGGGGAAATGGGCTCTGTCAGTGTTAATAATTAATTATATATTATACTGGATTATTATTACTGACGGATTAATATTTAAGATGCATTCTAATGTTGGCCGTAGCTGGCTGTGGTAGAGCTTATTATACTTATTTTACTTACTGTTCAGTGCTGTAATTCACTTTATAGCAATTCATCTGTTTTTTATATGGTCATTAGGTTTTTAGAATGCTCATCTGTAAGGTAACTTATAATTGTGAGTCTGTGTGCAGTAGTATTAGTATTAATATGTGCATTAGTATCTTGGTTTTGATTGCATTTGGGATATGTGGTGTTATATAGTGTCATGGAATATAAAAAACATGGTTCTTCATATCTCTACATGATCATGACAGTCTCCACATTTCTGATTGTCTGCCTGCAGGTGTGTCTGGATTACTCACCATCTCAGTCACTATGAGATGATTCAGAATCCAGCATAAGGTATTAACATGCCACAGTATTCTGGTTTATATCAGAGTACTCCAGGTAGCACATCCAGTTTTCTAAAACCAGGATACACTGTTTACATGTGCAAAACATAACCTGAATACTCAAAAACCTGATCATAACCAGGATATTAGCGTGCATGTAAATGTACTCTATGACATAATGCTAAATAAATGTATTGGAGTAGAAGTATAAAGTTGCATGAAATTAAAGTACTTAAAAACTACAAGTATTTCAGAATTGTACTCAAATCCTTGAGTAAATGTATTTTATACCACTGATATGTATATGCAAAAGTTGGCACTTGGCATAACGTGTCCGCTTGCTTGATGGACAGGATGTGTTGTGTGTAGTATGTGTGTGTGATTCATTAGTGCATTAGCGTGGCGTAACCTCTTTGTAATTGCTCTTATCTGTGGTTTATTCACACTACATCTCACTGACACCACCCTATACTCAATCTTTACTGGTTGTGACACGTCACATTGCTTTCGGGATGAGTGTGACGAGACAGAGAAGAGACATATTCCCATGCAACATTTTGTAGCTGTCTTTCTGGCTTAGCCTCTGCTGCGACTTTTCCTTCCAGCCTCTCAGCGCCAACCAAACTGCAAATTTGCAAAAGATATGTTCACAGATGAGTGTCTCCATGACTCATTATCTCATTTGTCTTGTTTTGTCCCGAGAGAATCTGTAATATACACACATCTTCAACAAGCCTAGAACATGTGCTCCATAGTAATTGTACAGTTTAATACAGGGTTATTTTGTAGAAATTCTTAACTAAACTTCTTGTAAAACTTAACTAGGACTGGCCATAATAATTATTTACTATTGGTGGAGGAAGTATTCAGAACATTTTCTTCGGCAAACATACTAATACTACACTATCAAATAATCCTACATTTAAAATTTTAAGTAGCCTAGTTGGTTGAGGTCATCTTGAACTGTTTTATGTAAGACTGCAAGTAATGATTATTTTTATATGGATTCATCTGCTGATTGTTTTCTTTTTCTATATTAGCACTAGCAATTAAACAGAACTCAGAATGACACCTTCATACACCTTGTTTTGTCCAACCAACAGTCCAAAGCAAAATTATTCACTTTGCTATCATTTAAAATGAGGAAAAGCAGCAAACTGTCACATTTGACAAGCAGAAACCAGGAAATGTTTCACACTTTTTGCATGAAAAATGACTTAAACAATTAATCGGTTATTAAAACAGTCACTGATTAATTTTTTCACAATTGACTAACCAACTAATTGATGAATCTACTAATTGCTTAGGCTCACTTTAGTAAAGTAAACTTACTAAAGCTGTCAGGAAAATGTAGTAGAGTAAAAAGTACAATGTACCCTCTGAAATATAACGGGGTGGACGTGTCATGACATGGAAATAGTCAAGTAAAGTACAGATACCTCAAATTTGTAGTTAAGTACAGTGCCTAAGTAAATGTACTTAGTTACTTTGCATCACTGTACTTTACAGCTAAGAAACAAGCTATATTACGATTCTTACAGACCAAGTCCACTGGCTGCAATGAGGCTATTTTTCATATGATTGAGAGGAATTTTACGAATGCAAATGAAAAGTTACTGTTTGCATTTGCAAGGATGTATTTCTTGATGATACACAATTTTAACTGTGAATTACAGATTTATATAACTCACTAAGAAGGACAAACTGTTTGTGTTCAAACTGCTACCTTGCAGACAAAGAAATCTTGCCACAATCAGTCTTAACATAATTAAATATAATGCTGGATGCTTAAAGGCTTTTTGTTTTAGATTTATTTGTAGCCAGACTTGCAGTCAGTTCTAATAAATTCAGTAGAACTTCTTGTTTAGCCGGAAAACAAGAACAAATTACCTGCACTTTTTACTCATGAATAAGAAATGAACATCATTAGAAATAAAGGTTGCTTTTCCAACTTAAGTCGTGCTCTTTTAGCTTCAGAATTTCCTCTCCTCCATCTTTTTATCCTTCCGCTGTTGATTCCCGCTGTGTGGCTTCTTGCTTTGGAGAAAAAGAGAGGATTTAATGTAGTTATTGTAATTGTGTTGTCTGTCTTTGAACTCAAGATGAGATTGCTTTTGACTTGCAAATATTTCAGATTGAATTGGGCCAAATGACTTTTGGGAAATGTCTCTGGCATTCACGTGTCCTCCTCTTTCTCTTCTCTAAAGGTTAATAGTATCTGCTCTCAGTGAGTGAGTCAGTGGACTTTACTGTGCCGCTCAGTGACAGAGGAGGTTCGGTAGGAGCCTCTCTCTTCTTCCCTTGGGGTGGGATGGATTCAGCAGGTGGAGCTTTATTCTGGTGGGGATGGACACATGCAGCATGGAGAAGCCTAAAAAGAGAGATGAAAGCCTTGTACAAGAGAAATGAACGGGCAGGAAGTGTGTGTGTGTGTCTCTGCCTGTGTGATGTGAATGACCTCCAGTCTGCCGGCATGACTAGAAGGTTGAGCTACCTCAGACAGATTTTATTAAATGCATAATAAGACGTTTCACTAAATTTATTCTCTCTTTCTCCCTGTCACCTCTCGCAGGTACGGAGACATGGTTCCTAAGACGATCGCAGGAAAGATCTTTGGCTCGATCTGCTCTCTGAGTGGGGTGCTGGTAATTGCCCTGCCTGTCCCTGTCATCGTGTCCAACTTTAGCCGCATCTATCACCAGAACCAAAGAGCAGACAAGCGGCGGGCGCAGAAGGTACAGGTGAACGCAGTTTTATTTCCCTTCAACCGGGGCCCAGAGGGTTGGATCTCCAGCCCAGAGGGGAGCTCTGACGTGTCTCTCCCCCAGAGGCAGAGGACTCCACAGGGGTCAGGTCATAATGTATAATGCACAGTGACTTGCATTCACATTAAGAGTGGGTGTGTGATAAATATGCAGTGAGTATCACCATACTTTAATGGACCATCTTCTCCCTTGACATGAATACCTAAACCCTGACCTTCTCATTTTTACTTTGCACTGCATAAATATAAATCAGTTTTGGAGGAATTTCTCTATCTTACCCACAGTCAGAAAATATTGCCATCTTACTTACATTGTCTCTGTGTGCAGCTTCAAGTATAAAGACCCAAACGCACTGAAAGTGATAACTGACGCTACCTAAGTCCCGCCCCTTTTTGCTCTGTACTTCAATAACAGCTGAGCAGGCTTGGTACCTCGAGCAACATAAAGGGTCACATTTTAATAAGTTAGATCATTTTAGGAAAACACCAGCTATCTAGACAGATAATGTTAGCAAAACGCTCGATAACTAGTTAGCTAATGATTGATGTATATTCATTAGCTCGTTAGCTAGTGTTTTGCTAACATTAACTAACTAAAGATGTGAATATTGGTCACTTTTACAGCACTTCCCCAACATTGTATTTTACCATCTTCAAACAAGCACAGCACAGTATATCTCAGTACAGGGAACAGGAAAGGAGAAATTTGATGAGGTACCAAGTTTGTTCAGCTGTGATTGGACCATGCAGTAAAAGGGGCAGGACTTTAAAAGGATCAATTGATGTGGCTCGTTGAACACTCGTCAGCTGATGCTCCTGTGGTGAACTGCAGGCGTCAGATTTGATGCACCAATGTTATAGTTTAGTGGTATAGTTGAGTATTATCATTAATTCATTTCTTTAATAAAATATTGTTCTCTGGGGAAAAACACTTTTTTTCAGGTCAGTCTATATAATAAATAAATAGTGCGCAATATCAATGTTTTTGTATTAGGAAGCCTGGATAACTTAGTTATTAACGACAATTTACAATAATTTGGGAACCTTTTACAGTAAATGTGATCACCAACGTACACCAAGGAGATGAAGATGGAGAGACAGTGCCTGAAAAGTTCATCATAGTACATTAGCATTCATGATCAAAAAAAAGTTTTTATATCACATCAACACATAAAAGTCCATATTCACACACTCCCTCTCTCTCTCTCTCTCTCTCTCTCTCTCTCTCTCTCTCTCTCTCTCTCTCTCTCTCTCTCTGCTTCACCTTTCTCACATCTATGCCTTTTTTAATTCCTTTCAGCTCTCTCCAAACAGCTACTGCAGCTGCGGAAAAAAAATTGGTCCTCATTTGATGCTCCAAAATTGAAATAAGGTCAGAGTATGAGCATCAAACCCCTTCACACCCCTACTCCGATCACGTTGGCAATTTAAAACAAACTTGAAAACGTGTATCAGCTTTTAGGTTGACAAATTGTTAAATAAATAAATAAATAAATAAATCTTGCCAGTAGGACACTTTGTCCTTCTAACAATTTATTTCATCACAAAATTATCTCTAAAGAGCCACTTACCTGATGGACAAACCTGGAGCAAGCCAAATTTGGAGCAAAATCTATAATTAAAATATTATTAACATGTATAACTAGAAACTCAAATGATCATTAGAAAAGGTGGAGTGTGTATTAATGGATTACCAAAAGATAAACGCACACTAAAGTGGATTTCACACCAACTGGCAACTCAAAACTTGTTTTTATAAAGCATCACTAAATTATTTATTAAACATTTATAAATCCAAAACTTGCAATTTAAAAACCCTTTTAGCAGAAAGTGTTGCAAACATTACTGAAAAAAATAAAGGCTTATATAAAATATATTTTGTATAACCATATAAAGTTTTTCAACAACTGTAATGTGGTTGCAACATCAATGTGTCACAAAACACAAATTTAAAATTTTGTAAAATATTAATTTAAATGATTATTTGTTCAGTTGTAGATTGAAAGAGAGACAATATTGTTTAAGTCCATGCAGCAAGATGTGGTGTATGAAAGGGTTAAACACAGGACCTTCATCCAGGACTCTGAGATTTGAGTCCCATGCGAGACAGTTTTTTTCTTCTCTGACTTTCAATTTTGAAATTTGGATGTGACTCCTTTACAAGGCTCCAAAGTGGCGATAGGCTAGTAGGTGAACATTGTAGGGGATGAAAAATGTTACTCTTGCAAGTCCTGATGAAATATGGTCTAAATGTGAATGTTCAATCAATGTCTTTTCACTGGTGACCATATTCATTTTTTATCTTTTTAACCAAAAAATGCTCACTGGGAATGCACCAATCAGGATTTTGCAACATTTGCATGAAGGCCTGATTGAAAAGTTTGGGTTATTTGGTCACTGACAGTCAAATCTGATCAGCCTTTATCAGATTCCTGAATAAAGATTGTCTGAGTTTGTGTCTTGAGAATATTTAATGTTACAGAGAAGAAGTCTGATTCAAAATCCATATTTTAAAGGCTTTAACACCACAACACAGAGCTCTTTCTTGACCCCACAGACATCCATGACCTGAGCCGAACTAAGCTTGCTGTTCTGACCTGAGGAAAAACTCTTATTACTATGTAAAATATCAAATTTTCACAGCCTAAATGTTATCAACACCCCAAACCTACTTAAAAACCCAAGGCTAGATCTTAAAATAGCCTGTCAAGGAAGTGAAAATCAGCAATTTCCCCTCTTCGCATGGTTTTCTTTGTTGGACTGTCCTTGTGGGGAGATTTTATCCTTGTAAGTAGCAATAAAAACACACACAGGCACAAATTTATAAATGGATTATGTAAACTTGTGTTTAAACTGCGGAAGATTTAAAGATCCTATCTTGCTTTGGGTAAATAGCCCAGCCGTTAGACCTTTAAAGAATCATGTTGTGGTGTGTCCATGAGCCAAACTGGGTAGCAGCAGCAGCTGGCGCACATACAGAACTGGACTGGTAATCATAGTTTGAGGGCAAGCCTGACCGTTTTTGTTCTCCTGAGACAGAGAGGAGTGTGTTTGTTGTCGAGCTGGCAGACGTGCACACACTGACACATATTTTCAGAGTCCATTCCTCTCCCTCATCACTCTCCTTCACACCTCTCCTACACTCCTAGAAGTAAGGGTTCCACAAAGGTTCTGCCTGAAGGACTCAGCTTCTGCCCAGAACATTTGCTTTTGAAGAACCCTTTTTTTGATGAAAGGGTTTGCCAAGGGTTCTTTTTAAGACTAGGGGTTCCATTAAGAACCTTTGGTATGCAAATAACCCTTTTTGGAAGAGAGAGTTCTTCAAGGTTTGTTGAAAGCATGGCTGTTTAAAGATGTTTCTTCAGTATAAACTTTGGTAACATAGATTGTTAAAACAATGGATGATTTTTTTTCCCTCATGTGTAGGATACAGTGAGGTTTTTTGCAGAACCCTCGGTAGACAAGAGGTGAAACCCGATGGGTACGTTCTTGATGAAACCCTTATAATGTAAAGGAGCACCTTTGGTGGGTTCTAGATGAACCCCTCGGCATATAAAAGGGTTCTTGGTAGAGCAACCCGGGTGGGTTTTAGATGAAAACCCTTAGAATATAAAAGGATTCTTGACAGAACATCCCCAGTGTGTTCTAGATGAAACTCTTGAAATTTTAAAAAAAAAACACCCTGGCGGGGTCCTAGATGAAACCCTTCACATATAAATTTTTTGTAGAACAACCTGGGTGCTGGAGGGTTCTCTGTAGAACCTCTGATAGGGGGCTCTGGGTGGAAGTTTTCACAGATGGGTCTCAGTACAACCCTTTATTTGGGATTCTTGGTAGATTCCATGCGGAACCTTTTTTAAGGGTTCTACCAGGAACCACAAATGGTTGTCTTATGGGGACAAGCCGAAGAACTCTCTATGGTTCTAGTCAGCACTTTTATTTCTAAGAGTGTACTGTAGCAGGGCTTCTCTCACTCCTTTTTCTTATTTCTTCTGCTCTTCCCTCATTTCTGCTCCTCTGCCTCCACCTCCTCCCCACCCTTCTCACCCTCTCTGTGATTACTGCCATCCATCTCGGCACATGCTCTCTGGTTATAGTTTAAATCTGTTTAAAGTCCTGCAGTTCGACCGTGGCCTGACCGCTGCCCAGTCTTAACTAACTGTAACCTTGTCTGCCAAGCAAGACTCCGGCGTAACGCAGCCACCGCCAAGAGTGTGCGGGGAGGAAAAGACACACAGAGGAGATGGGAGGAGGGTCGGAAGGGTGGGAAAATTATCGAGATTGAAAACAGGTTGGAAGAGATGAGATGTATAGTGTTGACGCAGAAGAGGGAGAGGAGAGGAGTGGTGACGAGGGACGCCAGAGGGAAGGAGGGAGCAGGGGGGAGAGCAGGAAGGGGGGAGAGCTGGAGGCGATGTGTGTCCTAATGCTGTGTTCTTTCCTGAAATAGCCATCACCCAGATGAGGTGCTGGCTGGAAGGAAGGTGTGTGTCTGTCTTGCTTGTGTATGTATGTGCATCTGCTTAAGTGCATGTGTGTGTGCGTCCACCATACTTCCCGTCAGTTTAGGCGCTGCCCTTGGTCCGTCCCACCCTCCTGTGTGCTCTCCACTGAGCCGCAGTGTGGTGCAGTGTCCCACACGCCAGAACAGACACCCACACCTCCAAAAGCACCCACCAACTGACCAGTGTAGCATGACGGCGCTGTCGTCATTAACCGGTGCTAAATGACTCCCTCGGGCACTTGAATGCCTCCCTGGCTTGCCTGCAGTGAGGTCAGCGGTTTGCTCAAGCACCCATACATCCAACAGATAGGTTTTCTCGATTTCGTAACAGCATGACTCAAACATCTTATCACTGCCTTCATAATAATATTCTACCTGGATGCCTTGATCCGTCAGAGCATTATTACTACGGCAAATCAAGGTCTAAGTGCCAGCTATGATGATAGTTTTGTAAATGTGATATTTTAGAACATTTAGGAGGTGCAATCTGTGTACCATCTCCAGCTTTAATTAGCCCACAGGATTAAGTGTTGCTTAGCATTTAAGCTTGTGTGCTTAAGACCAGTGGAGTGTGTCTAGAATTACATATTGTGTGAGATTTATTGGTTGATGCTGTGGAAATTATTTGATTTCACATCCCCACTGGGTGTTAACTAAAACATCCTGGCTGCCTCTTTTTAGCCATGCTAGCAGCGTAGCTCTTAGAATGGCAGTATCAGTCCGTCCATCGAGACTGAAATATCTCAACAACTATTGGACGAATTAGCATGGACTTCTGTACAGACATTCATGGTTCCCAGAGGATGGATCTGAATGAATTTTCCTCTGGCACATTTGTGGCTCAGAGGGAAATATCTTGACAGCTGTTGCATGGATTGCCATGTAATTTGGTACAGATACTACATTATACAGAATTGATTGTATAGATACATTAGTGATCTGACTTTTCATCTAGTGCAGAGGTTTTCAAAGTGGGAGATGGGCCTGCCCAGGGTTTCAGAAAGGGCTTACTGAATGGAAATGAAAAAAAAAATATTACATTACATTCATTACCAAAAGGAGATCACATAACGTTACAGTTATGTAAAACAGCAACATTAGGCTATATTGGCTCAACTGTTGAGCGTCTATGGGATCAAATAACATAATTATGATCGCAGAGACATCTGGGAACTAAGCAAGCAAGGGGGGCACACTCTCAGACTTTGGAAAGTCTAGTCTGATCTAGTGCCATCCATCATCAGGTGTCAGTGTTTCCACTAGGATTTTTTTCCAACTGCGGTGCATGAGTTTTATTTTGCACAGCCAAAAGATATTTAGCACGTCTGCTGACACGAGAAGGTGTTTAGACACATATTTATACATTTGTATATTTGTATTACTTAGTAAATCTATAAAAAGTGATATTACTCTTGCTTATAAGGAATAATCAACAAAAAGAACTTAAAAGCAAACGTATTTACATAAATAATGGAAAAATATATCAAGAAAAATTAGAATAGGCTAGAAAAAAAGAGAGCAGTTACGGAAGCAGCAACAATGTTAGATATTAAAAGTGCATTTACATACTTAAACGGAGGAGACTCAGGTGAAGCAAAGGGATATAACCTCCTCACCACAAATCTTGTCACGGCAATGATCCACTTTCTCCTCCTTCTTCTTCCCTTTCATAGCTGAAGTGAGAGGAGTTTCTGTACTGGAGTGGGGTCTCTGGGGATGAAGAGGTGGAGGGATGCTCTCTGAACTCGTATCTAAGAAAAATATAGAATTTCTAGACATTATTCATTTACCTTCCATGCAGTGAATGTCAAATTTTTACCCCATTACTCCAGACACATATTGTTCAATTAATCATAATAAGCATCTACCCCTTCTAAAACAATATTAATGATAATGATAATGTTAATGACATCTTATGACTCAATTGGCAAACCATTAATTTGAGTTCTAATTAACGTGAATGGGCAAACTAAAACAGTTATTTTGGCCCGGGAATAGAAATTTCAAAGGTGAACACTGGCTGTGGCGTTATTGTCCGAGATTTAGTGTGTATTTTTAATCTCTGATGGCACATCATCTGTCAGCATTGTCATTGTGAGCCTGTTATGGTAACATGCTGTCATTAACATTTAGCTCAAAGCACTGGTGTGCATAAGTACAGCCTGACAGAGCCACTAGCATGGCTCTAGGCTCTTAATCTTCTTGTATAATTTGTAGCAACTGCAATGGATTTTACTGCCTTTTATAACTGTTGCTGACATGTGTTCGCTCACTCTATGTTACATCACATTAATTTAATGTTCTTTGATGCTAGGTTGGCAGTCCCTCGCACTATAAAAGACCAGGGGAGAGGGTGTATGATAGAGCCATTACCATTGTATGGTCCACTCTTTCACTACTAATGACAACTGTGATCTTTAATGCCTCACCCGAGCCATGAATTGCTTGAGCATGCCATATCCTTCAATACCCCATTACTACTGTCTACATAACATGTAGTGTTCTTTAATGCTCCATAACCTTAATGACATATGACCTTCTCAGCCATTAAGCCAGCCATTTAGCAAGTGTCACTGGTCATTTCCCATAGCAAAACGTCTTTTGTTCGGCATTTATCACCTCCACACGGTTATATTTCACAGGAAATCCATTCTTCCTCAGATCATTTCTTAGAATAAGGCTATGTTTAACTGAGAGTAAAATAGGATAGCCGGTCAAGATTGCCTTTCACAGTACTTAAACGATGAGGAGAGACCAGACAGGAGGAAAGGATGGAAAGGAGAGGAAGTGCAGCATCCCTCAGCAGCATTTACCAGCCACATCTTTCTCTTCTCCCCTTTTTCCCCTCCCTTCCTAACCCCATTCACATCCATCTTCATTCAGGTCTAATTGTTAGCTGTTCTGGGCTCCCATTACAATTAGCCATCCATCTGGGTGGTGGGAGAGAGACAGCCCCTGATCTGTCTCACTGCACAAAGGAAAGATACATGAGGATGCCACCAGTTGCTGTGTGCCACAGGAGGAACACACAGCTGAAACGCAGACATATATTCTCTATTCTGCCTCCCTGTAGTCATCTATGCCACTGCTTTTGTTCTGCAATGGATTTAACACAGATTTTAAGTCTTTCCCTGTCTCCATGCATGATCCTGTCAAGTGATCTGAAACAAAGCGTCCAATCTGCAGGGGTTACTCCTCAGGTGCTCCTCAGAGCTTATTTGCATAAAGGTAATAATATCCTCAGGTAGGTCTAATTACAAATTCTGAATAGTACACCTGAAAGAGGGCAAGATTTAAATGGAGAACCACAAAGGGCAAGTAATACAGAAGGATTAAAAAAGAGGTGGGCAGGAATTTAAATGAGATTAACTTTTAAGTAGGTCTATCTTATTCTCCTAGATCAGTTTCTCTGGTGCTGTGGAGAATATGTCATTACAGCAGGTCTTTTCAGGCAGACTTGAAACCAGCTTTACTGGGATAAATGCAAATAACCATTTTACCCATTCACTCAGACATATATGTGTATGCATATATGCATACAAGCTGCACCAAAAGGATAAAAAAAAGACAAAATTAAATGTTTGTTTTTTATTAAGAACCTGTAGACTGTGCTGTTACATAAAAAGCCGCTTAACACTGTCTGGTTTTGCTGCTGTCCAATTTTCAAGCAGGATTGTTAAAAACTGAACTGAACTAAGGTCTTGAATTAGCACTTAGATCATTTTTTAAAGCTTCTGTACTTCCAATGTGATAATTAAAGGAAATTTGTATTGATGTTTTTGATAACCATAGTCATACAAGTCATATAGAGAGTTTCCCTCTCTACACTGGCAGAAAAACACTTGATTTTTTTCCCTATTAATAATTTTAATTTCCCAAAAGATAAGAAAGACATGATCGACAACCAGCCTGGTCTCATTCCCAACTCGTCACATACCCACGTTTTGTCACTGCCTGACTCATATAGATGTGCACGGTACCCATTAGTGGCTGAAAGAGACGGACTAGGCTTTTCAAATGACTTCAGTGTAAATCCATTTGCAGCTATATAGATGCTCCAGGCTGCTTTATAGTATGAAGAGGAAGAAGGTCCACATCTGTAGGGGGTGAGGTGGATGGATGGTTGAAATAGACATAGTACTTAAAACCAGGACCAGGGTTCAAGTCTCAGGTATGAGAACTGGTTACCACAGCATAATCTATTGAGACACATTGAAGACACCCTGAAAAACATACCTTACAATGGCACATACGTTAAGACAGAAAACAAGGCCTCATTCTTTCATGGGGGCTCATAGCATGCCAGGTGCCCATTGCCCCCAGGAAGAGCCAAGCCTATGGGGGAGGTGGGGGGATGGTACAGGTTAGCATTGGAGATGATGATATGATGATGCCAAGGCAGCTTTCCAGCTGCCACTAATCTGCCACAGCCAGCACGCCAGTCTTACATCATCACCCCAGTCATAACCAAAGGATATAACTTCATTCAATCATTTCAGGTCCTACTAACAATTATGTAACACATGTACACACATACTTCATAATCAGGTTATTATTGTATTAATCATAGATTCTCTAATGACAGTCCATAGGGCACCTAGCCCATTATCATAGTTTTTAACATTTAAGGCTGCACTTTCCATCAATAAGAGGTTCAGGAAGTCCTTCAGACAGTCATATTTATTATAGCAGACCAGTTTATGACTGAAGTATTGTCCTCTTTAGAGATAGAAAGGCTATTCCAATATGGCAGAAATGGAATATGATATCCATATGTATGTTTTCATCAGTGTATAATCACCTGAAAATAATAATTGTTGTTTTTGTTACCTTAGAATGAACCCATTATATCTACAGAGGGTGCAGGTCCTCTTCCATGGAGATTGCCATGTTGTACCACCATGTTTCTACAGTAGCCCAGAGCAGACAAACTACACACTGGTTTGACAGAGGGCCTTGTATGTCTTTTTGCAAGTTTTGTGTACACTGTACATTCTCCTATATGCTTGGAAGGGGAGGATGTGGTGACATGTTTGCAATCTGCAACCTCACCACTAGATACCACAAAATTCTACGCACTGGTCCTTTAAGAATCATAATATCTCAATCTTCACTAATGTATGCTGAATATCATTGTCATGATTTGCCAGTTAAAGTTTTTTTTTTAAATTTGTGATTTTATTGGCATATTTTGGCAACACAAATTATGCAGTTAAGCAGCTTTTAAGAATATTGTCGATATTCCCCAACAGCTGCCCCAGGGTCTTTATGAAGGCTGCTGTCCATGAAACATCCTACTCCATTATAGTATCTGACAGTGTAACATCACTTGCTGTATAATATTCTCTCCGCTGTCTGCACAAGTGTCACATCCCCTTGACCACCTGCCATGTGTCAGACTATCAGGCTAGTAAACACTGACAGTAGTCATATTAAGTCACTGTTAAATTATTCTTTAGCGCGGTTATTATATGAACTATAACCATTTTTTTATTCCTCCTTGTTGTTTCCTTATATGCCCCCCTGTATGTTGATCTGTCACCTCTGGCATATAACTACTTCACCTGTGAGTTTTTGAGTTGTGTGTATGGATTGGGTAAGCTGCCAATGAATTGCCCTTCTTGGAATCAATAAAGTTGTTTTGCAGTTAGGTGGGCTTGGCGAATCAGTCCTAAAGCACTTGTAGGAGCAAACCTCACAGAAAAAAAAGAAAATTTAATGATAATCCAAAAATGTTTTTGCATGAAGCCCAGTGTCAGGTCTTCAATCAGCCTGTAGCAGATTTAAGTGTCTTTCTGACACAACAGTCATTTTCTTTATAAATATGCCTGTCTCATCTAAGAAAACTTGTAGATTGTCAACAGAGCGGAAAAGCTCTTTGTTTGATGCATTTATTGAGTTTCTTCCACTATGTCACTGACTCTTATGCTTTATTTCCAAATCAAAGATTTGGTAAAACTATACCCCACAAAGACAAATGCAGCTTGTACCGTGCAAAGTTAAACTTAAAGAACTTATGGTTCTTTCTTTGACAATATGGCTCAACAATAAATTATGAATCTTGCCTCTGGTGAAGAACAACAGCACCATCTATATCTATCTCTCATTGTTTCCCCTTTTTTTCTGGCGTCTGTGACGATCCACTTGCCATTTTTTATTTTATTGTCTTGTGTTTTTCACCACATTGACTGGAAATCTTTCTCTGCTTTGACCAATTGTTGTCCTCAAACTTAGTGAATGGTAAAATTACTGTCTGTTTCGGTTCATGAGCATTGCATTGGCCCGGGGCTTACATGGCAGAAACAGAACAAAACAAAAACAAGTCCTCCCGCTCCCTCTCACTCCCTTTGCTCTAAATCATCTCACTATTGTTTTTAGCCCTTCCTCAGAAGGTTGAAGTCAAAAGGTGGAGATGACTTCTGCTGAGAGTGTTTTGCCCTTCTAGACAATCAATAAAGTCGTCTGCACTTTGCGAGAAGGCAGACCAAGAGGAGAGATGGAGGGATGTTGACTGGGGACGTCACTGAGGGGGGTCAAGAGTTCTGCTATGAATTATGTCCTCTGTTAAAAGACACATCCTAAACATCAGCATCAGCGCAAGCAGAGCTGTACTTTCCTCTATAAAGAGGAGGTAATCCAGGCTTAGTAAAGGTATTTTTTCTCTGAGTGGTGTTAGTCCAAGGTTAAGCTGTCTGTGCTACACAGGCAGATATCTGTGGACCAGAGGTGTTGGAGGACTTGAGTTCCACTGAATCAATTCTTGACATTGTGCTGCCTTCACTAACTCCCAGATGGATTTTCTAAGTCATTTTTTTCCCTAAATTTCTCTCCTCCTTTTCTCTCTGGCCCTCCTCCTACTTGTGTCTTCATCTCTTTAGCTAAATTTACAGAATATTAAAATGTTTTTTTTCTGTAGGATACTAGCCATCAGTGAGCTCATTCAAATTTTAGATTAATCTATAATTAATTAATAATAAATTTCCTCTGAGAGCCATGACAAAAAATAATCATAGCCTACGGGAAAAGAGTTGGAAACATAGCTAGTTGTGGTAAGTAAGGGTACTTTGTGTCAGTTTGAGTTATAGGTGCTGAGACTAAAATGTTACAACTGTCCCCAGTCTCCCCTATTTCTCGTTCCTCAGATTCTTCAATCATTCGACTGATTATGACAATTTAGACTAATTATTTGTATTTTAATGTAGGCAAATTAATGAACCTGGAAACTACTTGTTAAGTTCGATAGTTGCTAACCAACTAACTGCACAAAAATGTAACATTATAACTGTGGCAATATGATTGCCTATGGCTGAAATAGGTAGAAATTATCGCATTTTATTTCCCTTTTGTGCCATTGATATTCAAAACATTTAAAACAACACTTTTAGGAAAAGTCAGGTACCAGTAGCATTGAATTTTTTAATTCAACAAAATTATTGCACATACAAATGTGAAAATGATCACCTTTGCAGTTCTAGTATTAATCAGAATTTAACTTTTTCACATGCACAAATTTTTCCACCCACTGTGAAGCCTCTAATCTGCCTGAAATATAGAAGAGGAAGAAGAAGAATTGCCATCCTTTTCAAGATGAACCCACATCATATCCTTAATTATTAGAGTCTTTAATTCTAACAGAAAATTGGTATCCATTACTGACCAGTTTTCTTTAGCTACCACCATGTTTCTGTTCCTCCCAGAAACTCACTCGTGACACATCACCTCCCTCCACGTGTGGCAGACAAACGATCGTAATAAGTGTTTACATGGTAATTATTTTACTATTGAACAGATTATTTACAGCGACGCACTCAATCAGATGGAAAATTATTCAAATCAGCCAGTTCAGGCCAGTGTTTTCTGATTGAGGTGTTTTCATTAAGCACTTTTATTGTGATTGGGCTGTTGTTCTGGTTATTTGTGGAATATTAGGGTGCATGTAAACACAGCTTCTGTCTTTGTGTATGTATGTGTGTGTGTGTGTGTGTGTGTCGTATCGTATCGTAAAGCTGTAAAGCAACATACCTCAGACTGACTTATTTCCTTGTGGCAGAAATGTCAGACTGTATAAAAGCAACTCTTTAGATGAGTGGCAGCTGCAAAACAAAATAAGACTCTTCCATGGCTATTTATATATGTGTGTGCTTGTGTGTGTGTGTGTGCGCGCATGCGTGTGTGTAGGTGTGTGTGTGTTTGTGTGTGTGTGTGTGTGTGTAGACGTGCTTCCTCATCAGATGGTCTCCTTCTTCACTTGTACGGTTCCAAGGCAGGCCTGAGGCGGAACCTAATCTGGTCTCATAGCGCGATTGCTCCACTTTTCAGTCAGCCAAATCCTATACAGTCTAGCAAAGCTGTAACTCACAAGGTGCCATGAATTTTTTAACTTTTACTTTCAATAAAAAAAAATGAACTTCGAAGAAAACTTGCTGGCATTGCTCAGCAGAGTATGCCATGGGAGCTGAGTGGATATGTAGCGTTTTTTGATCAGTCGAGGGTATGCCAGTTTAGATCCCTCAGCTGGCAGCGAATGGTGTTAAAATGAAGCATTTGTGCTGGCTTGCATCCTATAGCTATAATCTTTAAAATGTGATTGATCCTAAATTGTGGCTCCGTGGCAGGAAGAAGAGAAACAAAGAAGAAAAAAGGTGTTTGGATCAGTTTATTGGCCCTTGGGTGTGTGGAAACATCTGGACCATTTCAACCAGTTATATTGAGCGTCACTAATCCGATTTATTGGCAGGTGTTACAGTACTTTTGGCTTTTTTGAAAGCTACTGTTTTTCCAAGTTGTTTGCTTTAAAGTCCAACTGAAATTGAATTGCACTTTTTTGGTTTGCTCCAGCAAACATATCTGCTCTGTAACATATTGCATTAATTTGTCTCCATCTACATAGATACAGAACTTATCTCCATACAGCCACAGCCAAACCAAACACTACATATCTGCATAAAACAGTAACATCAGGCCTCTACACCTGCATCACATGCAGACATTGACACTGGCTAACAGCTGGACAGCAGCCTGCTACATATCACAAAAGCCACATTAGCTTTTCTGCTAAAGTTTTCTTTTCATCTGACTTACAAACATGAACACACATTTTGTCCTGCACCTTATTTTGTTTAAAAAGCAACCAAACAAACACTCACTAGGGAAAAGTGCACTGTTAACATCAGTTTGACTAAATAGCTAATTGGCTGCTGCATATTAAACAGCTTGTAAACATACCTACAAATAGGTACTGGAATGGTCCTTACTCTTCAGTATCACTGCTAACAAGAGACTGCCTGCCGTTAACTTGTAAGCTACAGCTTACAAGAGTATGTTTATTTTGGATCTCACTCCCCTGCCAGGGCTCAGGCAGCCAGCTGCTGTCAATCAAGCAGACCAACCCGTCCAGCAGCTGAGGAAAAAAAAAGGATTTTCAGATATTTTGACAATAAAAAAATATTAACATCACACTTAAAACCACTGTAATTATTTTTGACTGCAAAAGGAGTGACGTGATTTATGTTGGACTTGAAGAAGACAGTAACAAGTGTATGGGGCAGAATTTACTGTCCAACATATTAATTAGACCAGGGGCTCTTAAAGTTTTGATGAAAAGGTGCCAATTTAGGGAGTCTGCATATGATTGAGGGCTGCACAGGAAAAATGCACACATTAAACAAAATAATTCCAAAAGCAACCATTTATTTAGCAAACACTGAAAGCTTGAAAGCTTCCTCAGCAGCACAGGAGAATGATGATCTGTGAAGACTAACTGTTAGGCAGATGAAATTCATTGAAACTGTTCCCAACCTGACAGACACTTGTTTGGGGGAGGCACAGTCTAACAAGGTATCCAAGTGGTGTATCAAATGTAGGCTACTGAAGTGAAAGTATTTAAATGACTAATTATAATATTGTGCATGCATTTTATGTAGTATTCAGAAGCTGTAGAAAATGTTGCTGCACTTTGAGAAACTATGAATTAGACCCTCATTTGTTTATGAAATAATACCTTTATAGTAGTATTAACTAGCAAGTACAGGATACCCAGGAGGCCATATAACACCAGAGAGCCAAAACAGTGAGGCCAACCAACATCAAAATAAAGTTATGCCAAAATTAAGGCAAAATAAAAAAAAAGAGCAAAAGACACTAAAACATAGTTTAAAAAAATAGGACAGAACAGTAGAAGAGATGAAGAAAACAAGAAAAAACATGTCAATGTTAATAAATAGAAATAAAGTGGAGAAAGCATAAAAAGACAACATCAGATAATGTCAATATAAATAAATATGAATAAAAACAATAAAAAGATAAAAAGAAAGGGTGGAAATGAATGAATGTGTTTCAAGTGGGGATTTAAAAGATGTCACTGATTCTGCGAGCCTTGACTCCTCATGTACGTCATTCCTGAGGACAAATGCACAGTCAGCAAAATGGTGACATTGGTCCTAATATTTCTTTATGTTCAGTACTTTGGAGAGACCACAGAAAGAAAGTTTATTTAATTATGTAACAAACACCTCACGCTGAATAATCAGTTTTCTGTGAACCTGTGACCTCAGATATATTCTGTGTAAGGGGAACACTGTGCTGTGTATGTGTGTGTCCGTGTCTGTGCAGGTGGATATATGTGCATGTATATGTGACCGTGAGTGTCTCTGTGTGAAGGAATGTGCAGCAGATACATTTTTTGGCCATGTCACCTTCCACATGGCATCCTGTGTGTGTAGGTGTTAATGAAAGCCTTGTGTCCATGGCTCCCTTACACTCCTGTGTGCTCTCAATGATGCTTCAGCAGCAATTCAGGCTCAATCTGTCGTGCTGTGGCTCTGCCTGAGAGCACAGATGGGCCTTAGACACAAGCGCCCAGGGTCCCAGGGGCCCCGGGAATCTATCAGAGAACCACAGAAGTAGATTCAATCTCGCAGGACATGTTCTTAACATCCCCTCCATTACCCCTGCGCTGCCTGGCAACCATCGCCACTGTCACGGGCTCCTGTTTGCATGGTGACCCCAGAGAGACGATCCCATTGGTTGAGCACAATGCCAGAACAAAAAGTAAAGAAGGGTTATCCCAAAGGCCTGTGAGAGTGCTGTGCCAGCACAAATGTACATAGGTGTTAGAGTGTGAGGGCACAAAGAGAACGAAGAAAACTTGTCAAGGAGAGCAGAGGGGAGTGTGAAAGAGAGAAAAGGATAAAGATGGTGGAGAACAGGAGATACTAAACTGTTTGAAGGGAGCTAGGTTACAATATTTTATTTATTTGCCCTTGATTTAAAACTACTGCAAGGAGTTTTTAACTGGTTATGAAACCAGTTTGTGTCTAATACTGATTCCTCTATATGACCTACTTGAGCAAATGAGACCATCAGAATGAGTTTGTTTACATTTTCCCGGGAAAAGTTACAGTGAGTAGAACCTTAGCCAGGTAAAAATAAGGAGGAGGAGATGTTTATTTAGATAATTTTATTTTTGACGTTATATGGCAGAGGAAACACTTGTGCTTTTGTTCACAGGGGGCTCCAAAATCAACAAAATACAAAAGTTCTTTGTAGTTCCTCCAACCAGGAAGGTCCCATTGAGATTAGGGCCTGGCCGATACTGCATTTTTCATCGGGCTGATAATTGAGATACAATATCTTTTCTGCCAGAGAGTCCTTGTCAAGATGGGCAGAAAAAATAAAAGGTTCCATATAAAAGTACAGACAAGACACAGCAATTAGACACAAAACACATATCACAAAAAACAACCAAAACACAGGAAACGCATATAAAACATACAAGGATGAGGGGCTAAAAACAATCATGGTAAATAATAGCACTTATTAGAGGCAACCACATTGTTCTGTCAAAACTGATTTTTAAATACTTTTGGACTTATCAAGAGAGGGCAATGATTCTAAGTTAAGTGGTTGGGATCATGGCTAGAATTTTCCCTGATGATCTCGTGTTATAGCTACTGGAGTACACTGAAAAAGACAATTGTTGGACCAACTTTAACCAACATTTAAAACATTACATTGCCTCAGCTACTACTGAAATAAAATTTTTATAGTGTAATCTGTCAATATTGTGTACTGGGGTCATTTGCCAAGTAAAGCTTTATGCAGTAAAACTATAGATTAGCTTCTGTGCATGTTTGTGTGAGTCAACGTATGCCTCTGTTTATCTCCCCTGCTTCTCTTTAGATTACTAAATCTCAGCATGAGCTACCTGCGGGTCAACAAACATTACCGTGTTTTAAATGAAACTCAAGTGAGGGAATGAGCTTGAATTACCATACATTACCATAGTCTTAGCGATCCAGGTATTTCTGCTGGTGCTCTATATGGCTTGTATGTATATGCATGGAAATTCAGTTATGAAGATGAGGCGTGCATGCATAAGCACATGTTGAGATATGCAAACACACATCCACACACTCAATTAACCCCCCAGCGGTGCATGGGCCCCCCTACTAAACGAGCTCTGTGTCTGCTCATCATTTACACAGCTCATATTATCCCTCTACCAATTTCCCTTCAATGAATCCGTCATTCTATTTTAAAATTCAGAGAGCGAAGCAACAGAAACACACACGATTTGTAGCCGCACAGAGCCTCCTGACACCCAACTCTTGACTTTGACGAGAAAATGGCGGGCCTTTGAGAAGTGAGTGACTCAGATTACACTATCCTGTAAAAGCAGTTGTTCTGGTAACTGAGAGATTTATTGAGAGCCACATTTTCACACACAGGCCTGTGTACACAAACCACTCAGACATGTTTTCACACACATTCAGTGGACAGAGTGCACTTAGAGGAAAAAAACAGGATGTGAGATTAGAATCCTTCCACTGGGTCAGAGCTACACTACATAACGGTTCCAAAATGGTTCTTCCTGACCGGCTGGGGTTCTAATCAGAATCAGAATCAGAATTTGCTTCTGAAGAACCCTTTTTTGAAGAAAGGGTTAAGGGCTAGATGAAACCCTTGGAACATAAAAGGGGTCTCAATATAATCCCCTGGGTAGTTTCTATATGAAACCCTTTTAATATAAAAGGGTTCTCAGTAAAACCCCCTTGGTGGATTCTAGATTAAATGAAACCCTGGTTGGAAAAGTGGAAAGGTTCTGAATAGAATCCCTGGATGGGTCTTTTCCACAAACATGGAACTGGCCTTGTTCCGGTTCAAGCACCTGATTTTGAACTGTCCTGAGAATTTCTACCAAAAATTTATTGGTTTGGAACCTGAAAAGTTGGTTCTCAAAAAAGAAAAAGAAAAAAACGGTGTTCCTTGGCAACCAAAGCGGGTGTGTCATATTCTACAGGTTGTTCTACGTTCGCTCCTCTGTCAATGACTTCCTCGATTTGAATGGTTACACTCAAAACTGGTAGAAGCAGGGGCTAGTTTACTAGATAGCACCTAGGTTCCAAGGATCTTGAATGGAAACGGTTCAAGAACCAGAGCTAATGTGGGGATAAGGGCCCAGAGAGGGTTCTGGATGGAACCATTAAATCATAGAAGGGTTCTCTGTAGAACCTCTCATAGGGGGTTCTGGAAAGAACCTTTAACAGATGGTTCTTGGCGTAACCCTTTATTTTGGGTTCTAGGTAGAATTCCCTGAAAGAGTTCCATGTGGAATTTATAAAGAGTCCTACCAGGAACCAAAAAGAGGGTTCTTCTATAGGTACAAGCCAAAGAACCCCAGTTGGTTCTAGGTAGCACCTTTATTTCTAAGAGTGTACTGACATATAAAGAATTCACTCCCAGGACCAGAGTGTATCTGTTCTTCCTCGTGTTCCTCCTCTTCTTCTTGTTCATCTCTGCCTCACGGGGCAGATTTGACAGCATGAGAGAAAGAGAGGCAGAGACGGGAGTTCAGGTTTGATGACTCGAGATGCATTTAAGCCGACACTAACGATGTGGAGCATTATGGGCCTGGACTCCATCTTGATTTATTTCGCTAAACAAAACCGCTAACGTAGCAGCACAGCAACACCCCAAATAAATTGAATTCAACTTTTTAAATACGGAATGACACTTAGCTGCTTAATTCATACAGGATTTACCTGCTCTGCTCCTGGCTGCCTCTCTAACTGATTTTCAACCCAAGGAATGTGTTATCGTGTAGTCACCATAAATCATGCATAAGTATCACAGGAGATCAGAGTGAATTTATCACGGGAGATCAGAGTGAATGCTCCAGTAGCACGTGTTTGATTTGATCTATAAGATCTCAACAAAAATATGAAGCATGTGAAAGTACTGTAGCGCAAATCAGTGCAAGGGCACAGATCCCATAACAACTTATGGGAGTCTAACCTGGACTTAACTGCTTGGAGGGTTTACTCAATGTATGTGAGTTATTTGTGTTAAAATACCCACTGCTCCCAGCAGTCTTTCAAGTGTTTCATGTGTCAGGTGTTTAATGGTAATTATATTGTATTTGTTTCACAGTAAAAACTTTAGTTACATCATCACTAAGAGTATTTTCTGATTTGCTTTGATGCCTGAAATCTGGACACCCCTGAAATCTGATTGGCCACCCCAGGTGTCACCCCATTATCCTTAAGTATGATTGGCTATCTGTACAGTGAAATGTGTGACCTTAGTTTTTTCACAGCGTTTTAAATAATAAATCATAAACATAGAAGTATTTTTCATGATGAAGTGCTGAGGATGAATTAAGGAGTCTCAAAGCCTGATGAAAGAGGTACAATGGAGGTACAATTAGTTTTTGAGGACTTAAAGTATGAAAGCTTCATATTATATTTTTATGGTGCCACTGTGTTGTTTTGTGATGATTAGGACGATTTACCTTTTAAATAAAAATGATCAACACAGGAATGCAAGAAACTTTAACATACTGCAATGCTAATAATTAAACAGATATGAGAAATGGTACAATAATGTGCAATGTATACACACACACTCCATGCAAACCCTGCATATTTAGTGCCAAACTTGGGCCACCCCAGTAAAAAAAGTCTGGAAACTCCCCTTAACCTCTATTAGTTACTGTATATATTTTCAATGACTGAATATATTGCAGAATAATTTACTGGGGCAACAACTTAATGTTTTTAGAAGTTGGGGTTGACATTTTTCCTCCTTCTTCTCCAAGAAATGCACCCAAGAATGTGGGATGTGTCGGGATGATACCCAATCATTCTGACGTAGGCTGTGGTCTTTGCACTGATTTGCGAAAGGACTCCCGCACACTACAGTGTGCGGGAGTCCTTTCGCAACTCTTTGGTCTTCTCTCTCCAACGCACCTGCCGTGTTTCAATAGATGTGCGAAGAGCTTTCCTTTGTTCTTTGCACTGATTAACAGATGACTTCTATGGTTTCTTGCTCTGTACAGAAAGCCCGCTTGGCCAGGATACGAATATCCAAGACAGGAAGCTCCAATGCCTTCCTCCACAGCAAGCGCAACGGCCTATTCAACGAAGCTCTGGAGTTCACGGTAAGACCAGCCGCAAACATTACAATGCTTCACTTGAGTCTCATCATGGTTTTCCTCAGGGTTGCCCAACCACATTTAACACATTTGTAATTTTTGGTCGCACTTTATTTTACAGCACACTAATAAGGCGTAACAAGCTGTGCTTTGTATCAAGTTAGACAAAATAATGGGAAATAATACACTCTAGTTTACAGCACAGTTCTGTTGTAATCTGTCCCTAATTGACTCCAATAAAGTTTTATAAAGGTCTAATAAAGTGTCTACTACTGTTTAATAAAGAACGTATTATTTCTATTTTTTTTTTCCAATTTCATAAAAAGAATGCTTGTTACATCTTATTAGTGTACTGTAAAATAAAATGGGACATAATTTTTTGACCCGACCTCTGCGTCTCCTTGGAAAAACGGTTCTGGGGATTTCAGAGCGGGACAATAAATAAAGTCATTGGACGCAGCCCTCTCTTGTCCCTCCTTTAATTATCAGTTCTTAGAATGCACCCAGCATCCCATCTCACAGTGATCTCATTCGATAAGCGGCACTTCTAATGTGAGCATCTCTGAGCCCAGCTGCCCGGCTGAGGAACAGGCTTCAGGCAATGCAGCAGGAAATGTAAACACAACTCAAGGATGTTCCTTGCCTCACCAAAATGTTGCGGTTCACAAGCACTATAGTGGCCCGGGGCTGACACAGTGCAAAAACAAAAACAAGTGCTTCTTCCTCCCTCTCCCTCTCTCTCTTTATGTGTCTTTATAGCTCTCTCTGTCTCTTCAATAGCGATTGTCGAGGACAGAATCTGAGCAGCACCAGTGCTCATACTCGAGCTATGGCTGAATAATGAATTCATACTCATATGGCCTTAAGAGACAATATACTGCAAAGGCTGCACTGTGGTTTATATAGATGTGGTAATATACAGTATGTAGCATTTATATATGTGCTTATGTGTCAATTTATCTTGATTGCAAGTAAAGGTCATGAGTAAAGCTTGCCTGCATAATATGTCCTGAATGATAAAATTACTTAATTGAAAGTTTTTCTTCTTCTTGTTGACATAAGTTTTGAGAGACATTTATTTATAGTTCATGGGTGTCCATCCTTATGCAGATTTGGTTTTATCTACAGCTATTACAAGCAGTTTTTAACTGTTTATAAATCGGTCTCAGTTTTCTATTTTGTTCAGCTACAGCTCAATTGTAAATTAGTGTGATAATATCAGTATTTCAAGACTTTTTAAAACTTCTTTGCACATATACATGACACTCATTTTTGATATTTCCAAAAAACGTACCATAAATTCTCAAATAGTAGAAGCATGATGATCTGATAGAATATGATGCATTAGGGTTGGGCAATATGGACAAAATCAAATGTTGCAAAACTTTTGACCAAATAACTTGATATCGAGATAGCAGCAATAGAATAGGGATGATTAACAGTAATGTGGATTTAATGACTAAGGGAATAAAGGCAAATTATAGAACAGCTAGAACAGTCTGGTAAGTTCAGAAAAATACATCACTTTACAGTGATGTAGCCTTTAAAACCAGGAAAAAATAAAATGTCATATCACGATATAACAATACTTAAAATCTGAGACACGATGTAGTCTCACACCACGATATAATAATCAATATTACCCAGCCCTAGTTTGGACTTAAAATTTGTCGTATTTAAAGTGTCAGTGCCTGTCTGGACTACCAGACTGGTTGTCCAAACTCTTAACTTTGAGCAGTTAACAGCTCATTTAGAGATATGTGCCAGCTCAATAAAATGTTAATTGTTGTCCAACTTAATATAATTTAAAAGTAGCTATTTACTAACAACATGCACAGCACCATGCAGAGCGCCACAGTGTGTTTTGTCACTCAGCAGATCAAGCTGTTTCCAGTCTCTACAGTATGGTGGCCACCTGGGTGGTGAGCCATAGCCGCCTCCAGACAGACTGCTGATACGGGCATGCAGTTGCATGTATAGAGAAAGACAGGAATAACTCAGCCTAAACACCTGTGTTTTACTGCTGTGTTAGGTACAGATAAGCAGCGTGAACACAGGTGAGCAGTCTTGGCGAAGACAAACCGAGTCATCAGCGCAGGAATGTACCCTCTCAGCAAAGAAGCTTCTGCTTACAGCACCCGCCGCCCGCTTAACAAACAGAAAATTGCTACTACAAATCTTCCAAACATGGCATTTTACTTGCCTTTCGGCAGTGCTGTGGAGCATGCAGGATCAGGGCAGCATTTTTTTGGCTTTGTTTTTTTTATAAACAGCTCAACTACAGATTCTGCTGGCAAAGACTGATGCAACCCATTGAAAGTGTATGTGAAACACTGCTTCACTTCTGACAAGAACAATGATGGCCTTCTGCAATATACTGAAGAGACATCTTCCCAGACTCCAGCTAAGGCTGTTATAGCCAATTTTGACAAGAATAATGCAGAGTAATCTGTGTTTTCTGTGTACTAGAGCTTCCCAAACCCTGCTTAGTTGTCAGATATATAAGGATATTAAATTTCAAATCTTGTTTGCAAATAATCTGCTGAAGATAAATTAACAGGACATTTGTACCAAATATTACCTGTCTTAGAAACAGAGAGTACATAAAACAAATACAGAAAACAGAAAGTTAAAACCCTTTTAATCTTATATTAAAGGGATAGTTTGAAATTTTTAAATGGGCTTGTATAAGATACTTATCGATAGTCAGTGTATTACCTACAGAAGATGTCAGTCAACACTCCCCCAGTTGGAAGCAGAAGAGAAGAGAAGCTAAGCAATGGACGCTATGAACACGGTCAGAAACAAAATGTTAGCCACTTAAAAAAGCTGCACCTAAATAAATAAAAAATCAACATCAGTTTAAGTGTTTACTATATTTAGAATATTTTCAAACTGCCTTTATACAAGCCAAATATTACTTTCTGAAAACCAACCAGATTCCATAGATGAAATGATTAATTTTACCTCCCAGAGCTCCCAGAGTCCAGAGGTCTACCGCTGCCTCGATCAGTTAGTTAGTCTGTTTATAAAGGATAGTTCAGATTCACTTACACAATACACACAAACAACAGATCAAGGCAGAGGCAGACCAGCAACTCCCATGTTCTGTGTAGTAAAATGACTCTGGTGGAGTTGGTTGGTTTGCAGACAATGATATTTAGAATAGAATAGAATAGAAATACTTTATTAATCCCCAAGGGGAAATTCATTAATCATTTGGCTTGTATAACAGCTGTTTCCTGTCTGAAAATGCTGTTTGACTGCAAGGTAAAGTGGTGAAAATATTATAAATATAGCATATACTTAAATTGACTATAATACCTTTTGTTGTGTCTACTGTATCTAATACACCATCTAGTGCCTCATACAACCCATCTTCAAATCAGCCATACTATCCCTTCAAGGTTTATCTTTCTGAATATGATCTTACTTGTCTGCACATACAAGAAATATCTTATACATATAAGGTCCTCAAGATCTGACAGTCAGATGATTTATTGGACTAATAAAACAATATTAACATATGCACTGACAAATATAAGCAAATGAACTGCTGAATATTTACCATCAGATGTTGTTTTCATTGTTTTTGCTGGTTTCTTTACTTTCTTGGAGGATCCAGGAGACTCTCTAACCGTCCACTTATTCTGTGACTCACCTCACCACTGCCCAGAAATGAGCTTCCTATCCAAACCGCCACAGAAACTGGAGATAGCGCCCACTTCTTTCACGCACAGATACACACACAAATAAACACATAAACAGGCCGCGGCATAAAAAATAGGGAATATGGAAAACAAGTCATTAAGGAGTTGCCCGTAGCCAGCCTTTGCAATAACAGAGATGGAGGCAAAATGTCACGATGGAAATTTCTGATATGAATTGTATATACTGTATATCCATTAGGCAGAGTTGCGCTAGAAGTCGGCCTTTCAGCACAGATCAATGCACCAGCTCCACTGATGTTAGCGGACATGCCTCTCAGGGTCAGAATAGTAATGTTCCCTGTGTCTGACTGGCATGACTGCGGCCCTGACAGGTGTCTGTTCTCCGTGCTGACCTATGAACACCAGTAAAACTCTACCTGTCTGTTCTCCTTTTGTCTCCTCTTCCAACTCAAGCAACTTCCATACAAGATGAACCTTTCAGATCAGGTACTGAGACAGCAGCCGGCCGCGCACCTCCCACATCTGATTAGTGTCTTCCTGAAAAAAAGTATAACATAGCGCTCATTGTGTGTGTGTATGTGTGTGTGTGTGTGTTTGTTACAGAGTTCCACTGAGGAGGAGCAGCGGTTAAGCAAGTCTACCTCTCTATTAGAGAGCCAGCACCACCACCTGCTGCACTGTCTGGAGAAAACCACTGTGAGTCTACACACACATTCAACTTTTTTATGTTAACGTTATCATAATAATGATAAACCACATTAGAAAAACACATAAAGATCAAGGTTGTTCTTGTGCAGAAAATATATACTTAATATCAGGATAAATCTCGGTTTATGCAGCCATCCCTACATTCTCTCTAGCTGTGGCTCATTAGGTGAACATAACTGACAGCCGGGCTTAATGTGTATAGATCTGCACTATTTGTTTGTGCTTGGGCAAGTGCAGCCCACTGTAGCGTGATGTCCGGTACACTGCGTTTCCCTCATGATACACGCTCGTCTGCCTATATGTGATACAGACACGCTGTCTGTTTCAGCTTGGCACAACTCTGAGCTTGGCAAATGAAAGGATCAAGCATGCGCTGCTGCACACACCCAAACTCTCATTTTTCACCTTGCATATTTGTGAAAATGGACTACAGGAAGGTCAGCATGAATGTAGCTGAAAGTGAAAGTTAAATTGGAAATAATTGTTTCTTTTATTCTTTTTTCTTTTGGACCCTCAAGGGCAACTGAAACAAGCTCTAAACACAAGACAGGCATATTATCAGCTTTAAAATTGATAAGGAGAATATATCGGTAATGCGTTAGCAGGTTTATATTGTATTTCTGCTTTTGTTTCCTAATGTAATCTCAGCATCATTGAAAATGAGGGTCACCACTCAGTGTATCCCCAAGATGTATATAAAGGTAAAAAAACAAAAAACAAAAAAACAGTTGTCTATTTTCAACATTGACTGTAAATAAAGATGGATGCATCTCCACTTCCTCCCGCTATACAAAAATGAAGCCAAAATATCCCAGACAGGAGCACTGCCATCTTGTGCTGGTGACATTTAGAGTCAGAGTCTGCACATCAGGGTTGGAGCCGTTATATCAAGGTCCTGCCCATACAGCTGGCTGATTCAGTTGTGATCAAGGCGCAGCTGTCAATCATGATATGAAACATGCTTTTTATAAAGATAACTAATTAAAATCTAACTCATAAGAAAAATGAACACAACACAAATCAACATGACTAGAATTCACAGAAACCATGTTTGAGAAAAATGTATTTGATTTGTATTTTGACGCTTTAGTTTAGCCCATGTCCCCACTGCTAACAAAGAGGGGGCAGGATTTATGACCTATGCTGCAGCCAGCCACTAGGGGGTGATTAAGATCTTTTGTCAATTGTCATATATGTCAGTGATTTACACATGCAGCAGAGGAACAACATTAACTCATTTGGAGTTATGTTACTGTCCACCTGATTTGACTTAAAGTCTGATATTCACTCTCCCGTTGGCTCTGTTTTGCTTTCCACCACCTCCTGTCTCTTGTTAAAAGTAGTGATTATAGCCACTTTAGGGAACTTATTACAAAAAATTGATTCTGAATTCAGTTCCAACACAATATAAAAATATTTTTGATGTTAGCGTGCACGCACACAAACACAAAAAGCCACACACACTTACATAAAAGAAGATCCACACATTCTCAGGAGTTACTGACCCAGGCTATGAAGCAGAAAATGACAGGCTATATGAAGTCATGTTCAGTACATGGTCATAAATATAAATGTCGTAAATGTCAAATCTTTTTTATGACTCCCTCTCTGTCTTCCTCCCTTTGTTGCTCTTGTTCTCTTTGTCTTTGCTAGAACCACGAGTTTGTGGATGAGCAGTATTACCAGCAGAGCTACCTGGAGGCAGGGCTGCAGAATTACCCATCTCGAAGCCCCTCTCTGTCCAGCCAAGACGGCGTGACGGGCACGTGCTGCACCCGCCGAAGCAAGAAGCACCACACCCCTTTACCGAACGCCAATGCCCCAGCACACATGCAGCCGTTGACACACACGCACACACACCAACAAGGCTTGCAGGAGCTCAGCACCATCCACATCCAGCCCCTCAGCACCAGGTGAGCTCAGGATTTTTGAAGGCACAGCAAAAAAACAAAACAAATATCCTTTAACTTGTGTGCCATGATGTTAAAGTTCTAAACTCAGTCTGTTCAGTAGCACTTTGTAAATGATTTAATTGAAATTGTAACTGTATTCCATTACAGTTACAGAAAAAGAAGACATAATCAGATTACAGTTACTGTACATTTAGTAGAAATGTGGATTATTAGCAGGATTACAATTTTAAAGTACATTTTAAGATGAAAAAACTATATGCTGCCATGCACACACATTACAACACTTCATGAATCTCACAACACCACTCTGGTCTCAAATGGACCGGTAGCTAATCGTGACATTATTTTGTCTGAAAATCTGAAAAGCGGCACTTCATCACAGCACAGTGAAGTTATGCCTTCAGCTGTGAAAATGCTGTCATCATCCGAGCGCTCAACATTTGATTTAAAGAAGCATAATCATGTTACATTAGTTCCACAGAAATCCAGTTAGTGAGCTAACCTGCAATACTGCTACTCCTGAAAAATATTTTGGGACTGTAGGTGGTGATGCTGATGACTGGGATGGCATGTGGGTGGAAACACAAGCCCCAGAATAAGTTAATGACAATTTACTTAAATTGTGAGTGTGAAGTGTGAATAGCTACTTAACAAAGAACATTTAAATGCACATAATTACTGCTATTAATCTTAATCTGCATTTCTGCTTGACAGAGGAAGGAATGACTGGAAAAACAATTGATAAACCAAAACATTAACATGAAAAATTACTTTAGGCTAAATAATTTCACCATATTTAGTATTGAGGTAATCCACATTTTAAAGTAACTCTCCTAAACCTTATCAGTTATAACTTTATAGAAGACAGTTTTGTTTAAGTGTTGCAAATATATGGTCCATCTCTCTATGTAATGATGAAGGTTTACAAATCATTTGTTAATCATTAACAAATACTTATTATTGTTTGTTAATAGTGAAATAACTATTAACCTAAGTTTAATTAACCAGCAATTTACCTTTTATTAATGATGGTTATTATAAAGTGTTACTCCAGAATCATTGATTTCTCATTATATACCTGTACACTTTACAAATTGACAAAACAAAAAGCAACTATCTGAACGAAAAAGCAACACAAGATATATAGCAACACAACAGCACAAGCTCAACATCTGTCTCTTTGTATATTTGTATGTTTATTTACATTTAACATATTTTCAATTGATCAGAATCATTAATATACATTTTAGTCATGTGGTTCTAAACTGGTCCCTCTGATGAATTTCTTTAACAATGACTGATTTCTATATAATGCCAGGAAACGGTTGTCAAAATTTCCCACAGGTCAAGGAGTTGTCTTCAAATTGCTTATTTAATTCAACCCATAATCCAAAGATATTCAGTTTACTGTAATATGTAAACAGAACATTAAACAGTGTGTGTCCATATAGTATTTTTCCCTGGCAGAAAAGCAGCGGGGAGCGCTGGGATGAAACACGTGCGGTGAGAGATAAGCGCTATATGGACACAAGCCCTGAGGCTATCGTTTCAAAATCAAAGAATACATTAATTAATCAGAGCACTCACACAAGAACATAGCACTAGCACAGCACTAAATATTTTTTGAATTTATGAGTGATTGTCTGACAGTAGTTAGGCATGTACTAGTCAGCAGGGTTAGTCAGGGTTAGTTAGAAACAGCTGTTTGCAGCTGGCAGCTCTTCATTTTCAGCTGACATTTACATGTGTTGCCAAAGCATAATGACAATATTGAAGACGAATTTTATGGAATGAAAAAACAATAGTAATGCAACTTGTCATAGCTAATAAAATAAAATACAGTTTGTAGATAATGAATAAGATAAATGAAATAACATATAGAGTATATAAGTAATACAGGTAATCAAGTTATTATTCAACTTAAGTTATTAGTAACATTTCATGTAATTTAACAATAAGAATGAGAGTTAATAACACAATGTTAGTACATAGGATAACCATTTATTAATAATTCCAACCTCTCTCTGTCATGTTAATCTCTCTCTGTCCATGGTTCTGAAACAACAGCAGCGCTGTTCACATGAAAAAAATCAAGTTTGCTTAAATATTATTAGGGGCAGTTCTGTTCCACCAAAATATTGGTAGGTTTAGGGTTAGGTCCCCACAGTCCATATGCCAACTTATACCCTCGTTTGAGAAGCTACAGCCAGTGAATGTTGCATCTTTGCTGGAGAAATTGCTGAAATGATTAATCGATTGTGAAAATAGTTGGTGATTCATTTTTGATTGATCAATTAATCGTTAATCATTGCAGCTGTATCACAAACAACTGAATCCATTATTGAAATGAAATGAACTTTAATAAGATAAAATTCAATTAATTTGCCCTGAAATTGCATTTGGTCCTGAATGAAAATTCAACTTTTAGTTCTCGGAACTCAAATTCAGTTTTTGAAATTCAGTTTCAGTTCAGTGAGACACACATCCAGCAGGTGTGAAGAGCTCAGATTTGCAGATATAGTAAAATGTTTTTCTCTGCTTTGTGTAAAAACTGTAGTTTAATGTCCTGCTATTTCGCTTGCTCCATGGTGTTCTTCAGTGTGCATCAGTCCCTACAAATCCATGGATCAATGGGGGGGTGAAGGAAATGGTCAGAAACATAGGTGCTGCTTGGCCACAATTAATTCTGTGAATTTACATTTGTTTGGTCTTCCTCAAAGACTGGATGTGTGTCTCCATTAAATAAATTTGAATTGTGACAACTGAATATAGAACAGAGAGCTGAATTTTCTGTGAGGACGAAATACAGTTTCCTACCAGATTAATTCAGTTTCTTAATATTATATTCAGTTTCGAGTTTTTTGGAATTAATTTCCATATTAATAAATTCAATGTCAAATCATGCTATTCAGATTCAGTTTTTCAATGCAATTATTACAAAGTTAATCAATACAAATTCAAATTACATGATTCAAATTCAGGTTTTTAAGGCAACTCAGGCTGAGTGAATCAAATTCTGATAAAAAAAAATTATTCAAATTCAGTTTCTCGTGATACATATTTCGGCCCAATCTCATCTTTTTTTCACCAGCCACAGTTTACTGTGGCTCCCTGTTGTTTCAAGGCTTGTTTGCACAAAACAACTGACCCCAGTTTCTTTATCAGTTAACCCTTTAGACCCCAGAAGAACTCAAGAGTGTTGCTTCATTTTCCTCTCAATTCAAACAAACAACTCTATCTCAAAAACAGAAAGAAACTGACACAAGTTGTTTAATTTAAAAGAAACACAACTTCCTCTTTAATTTTTTACCAAATATGTGGCATGTTTTGATTCAACATATTTAAAAAAATACACCAGGCAAAACAGCAAGAGTCACTGAAACTGTTGTAAATACCTATGATGAAATTAATCTCTGTCTACCTAAAAAAAAAAAAAGGAAAAAGTAACTTAAGGTCAGTTTTATGAAAAAAAATATCTGGTCCACAATATATCTCTCTGTTGGCTTCCTGAGTCAATATTCAGAATCTGCTGACAACAAAGCATTCACTGCATGAGACCAGGCTTAATGAAAAGTAAAAGAGAAAATAAAAAAGACATGTCCCACATAGCTACAGTATGTTATAAGAACAAACAACAGTAATGTGGTAGTGGGTGTTTTTTTGGCAATATGTATGAGAAAAAACTTATATGTGGAAAAGTTGTTGTTCAACTCACTTCCCCTCAGAAAACAGCATCCATCCCCAGCAGAGAGAGCAGCTAAGTTGTTTACTGATGGTGATTATGTGATGTGATTTCAAGCTGAGAACCTGAACTCATTCAGCTGTCACTTTCCATGATGCACGGTGGTTCATGATCTTTCTCACAACAGATCACACGGTTTATATAAAGACAGGGATGCTTCTTTATGCCTCCACACTGATGACAGCCGTGGTCGGGGCACAAATGTACACTTTGAACACAACGATGGACTAATTGAAATTTGGAAGTCAAAGGTCACTGTGACCTTATATCTGTCACATTCTTGTGAATGCACTATCACAAGAACATCTGTACTGAATTTCTTCAGATTTGGTACAAATGTCCACTTGGACTCAAGGATCAACTGATTAGAATTTGGAGGTTAAAGGTCACTTCAGGGTCATTTCACACAAATGTATATTGGGTAAAATGATGAAGTGGTGACGTTTTATATTCAAAAGGTCAAAGGTCAGTGTCACTGTGACATCTTAATGTTCTGCAAAAATGCTTGAGGCTGTCTGTCAGTCGCCTGTACACTTCTCCTGAGTGAAGAATTTCTAAATGAAGACAGCATGTTCTTCATTTGACTGGAATCATATATGTAACATAGAACTTCCATTGAGCAAAAAAAAAAATACACATAAACTTTTATTGAATCAGTCTTAAAATGACTAACTGGTGCCAAAGGGAAAGATAGAACAGGCGCTCTGTGGCACTATGGGTCCAGATATGCTGTGTAGAGTAGAGTTGGGTGTTGATTCTCAGTGGGTTGGACACTACTACCAACACTTTCACAATTACACCTGGATTATTTCTAAAGTTCTATGAAACATGTTGACCCATCTATACTAATGGCGATTTAATGTTTTTTCAAGGGTTGTTGTTCAGTTTGAAAGGGCTAACAAGGGCTTATTTTTTATTGTTGTTAAGGACATCTTCAAGACTATTTTTTGCTTTGGGACACAATAAAAGTAACCTTGACCTTGAACAGTAGTTGTTAACGGGAAGAGGAAGCTTTGTCTTTCACATTTCCTCGACCAGAACTGGTCCAATAACCTTCATTCACAAACCCATCTCCCCAAAGGACCAGGCTAAACTTCAGCAAAATGCTTCGACGTAGACAAACTATCCTAACCCTTAATTGTTTTTTCGCTGTCTTTCTTTCATGCAGCCGCTCCAGTCTGAACATGCGCGTCGATGAGCCAGCACCCCTGAACTGCCAGAGCAGCCAGATCACCACAGCAATCATCAGCATTCCCACACCGCCAGTGACGACTCCTGAGGGTGACGCCCACCTGCCCGCGGGCCCCGCCCACCAGAACGTTGTGAAGGTGTCTGCACTGTGAAGACTGGAGTGCAGGCGGGTCATACAGACAGATAAAGACTCATGGAGACAGACTGAGGGACAGAGGAGGACTGGGAATGATGGAGGAGAAGGCATTTAGAGTCCTAGTCTGGTCATGGTGGAGCCTGCCCTCTGCTGGTCATGTACTGTTACGACATGGACTCCCTTTACAGACGGAGGATGGCTTTTAGATACAGTATATTCATGTTAGTGATTGGCATGCATGTTTGCGCGTATGTGAGCGAGTGTGTGTGGGTGAAAGAGTGGGGAATGTGTGTAGGGAGTCGTTTTAGATGGGGGGGCACATGTGAGAGTGCCGCCCAAGTGTCGTCGAGATGAGTTCCTAGACTAAGTCATGTGTCACTGTGCACAAAGCACCTTTTTATTATGATTTTCGCTTCAGTTTGACTCTTTTTTGCAGGAGATATAAGGGAAAAGAATGGAAACTCAAAGGGAAAGAAAAAAAACATAATCAAAACTTTTTTTTTCTAGTCATTTAACCCTGCCCCTTTTGTTTTGTGTCGTTTTGGTCTTCTCACTTGTTGATAGGTAAATACACCACCATTCCTTTTCAGGTCCAATGTTATTCCACTAGAGTGCAAATTCTTTAAAAGATGAAATATGATCGGTGTGTCTGTGATGGCGTTACCAATGAGTTTCATATTCGTGAGTGAGTGTATGTGATTTTTTGCTAGATAGAGGAGTTGTGACGTTTTGGATAGGAGGTATGTGCCTGTGTGTATGTGTGAGCGTGTGTGTGTGTGGGTGTGTGTTTGTCTCAGTTGATTGAAAACTTGTGTTTCAATTCTTCTGGAAGTCTCTATGGCTCATTATATGGTATATTTGACTAGCTGCCACTCTGAAGGGTTCATCGTACACATTTCTGCCTGAAATTCTCAGCTACAAGCCTTTTACACAATATGTGCCTGTTTTGCTGGAGTAAAAAGATTTGTTTTTTATAGTTTTCTGAATCCTACCCCTCTGTTCTTTTCCCTTTTGGCTGTTGCAGCCCAACAGACCTCAAGTAACTCAACTATCTAACAAAGAAACCAAAAAAAAAAGTACATTTTGGATTCAAACCACCACAATTAAAAGCACAAGGCGTTTTGCTGAGAATTTCCGACACAAATCTGTCCTGAACCTGGGTTCTTTGTGAATATTGTTAATAGAATATTTTGTAATATTTGACCATCGTTTGGCAGAACCAGTGAAGCTGTCTTCTCGTTCTCTCTCCCTCAGTCTGTCTTTCTCTCTTCCTCTTTCTCTCGTTGTTGTCCTGTTGTATCCCTACCTCCTGTGTGAACAACAGTATGCTTTCAGTAGTCTTTATAGCTGTCAACGTTTTTTCTTCCCCCAAACTCAGCGGGCATTTTTCAAAGTTGTTGAGTATGTGTACTCTATGTGGTTAGGAAACTTGGTGTTTGTACTTTTTGTCCTCCTTGGTGTTTCAAAGGATTTTTATTTACTTTTATCTTCGGGAGAACTTAAAGCAGGGAGGTCTGTTGTTAACGGTGACCACAGAGACACGGAGGACACTGGATGAGCCATCCACAGATCTCTGTCACCAAAAAAAAAAACATGTGCTATACTGTCTGTTCTCTCAACTCGCAGCCCCAACATGTAACTTTAGTGTTACTTCTCATCAGTTCCCATCAAAGTTGACCTTTGTAACTAAGGGCAGTGACCTTTTTAGCTCTGCTAACCTCCTAGCTGATGCCTCTCTGTTGGCCTTTTTCATCTTGAATGTCATTCTGAGTCCAACAGCTACACCGACAGACAGTTAGGTCTGTCTTTGGGTGGATGAGACCACTGCTGGGTTTCACCAAAGTAGGGCAGAGCAGCACCCACTTCTGCTCCGCATGGATGAAATAAAATGTTGATCAAGAGCACACAGACAGGGCTAGAGATACTGATATATCAGCATACTGTCCATATCAGCCAAGAGCATATTTCAAAAGCAATACTGGAATTGGTCTAATATTGTCTGCCCATATGTAGCTGAATTTTTCTGTAGAAGTAGACTGTATTTAAACTAGCAGCAAAATGTATCATGGACTTTTTAGAGAAGTATTTAATTACCTTAAGATGGAGACATCTGAAAAGCTTAACCAGTTTTACACATGCATTTGTATTAAAACTTACAAAAAAACACATATCATGATCCTATCAGCCAATCTGAGTGGAAATGTACAGCATAATTGGCACCATATCAGTGCATCACTGCACAAGACCCTAAGGTCCCTTAGACTCCTCTGTTGAGCTTTAGTTCCCTCTGATCCTGAGGTTAGTACCAACTAGGGGTGTCACAATCTGACTTTGGATTATAAAGGCACAGTTCAATTTAATTTTCAATTGAAACATTTTTCAGCACTGGCAGCTTCGCCATATTGAAGCTTGATTTGTACAGATCAACAGATAATTGGTTTTATGCCCTCATGTACATTTTCAAATTCTTATTTAAAAAGATGATAAATGTTAGCAGCGGAAACACTGAGCTTCCTGCTAGATAACTGTGGCGAATTTTTAAGGTGGGTCAAACTCAGGTCCTTTCCAGGCCACATGAGCGTTATGGTTGCTTTTAAATGACCAGCTGTAAATTTAAGATTGTAAAAATGTGTCTGCTTGTTATCAGATAACATAATTGCCTCTGCAGTCAACTACTATATTATTGGTTTTAGTAATAACTTATTAATAACTGGCTCTGAAAGCAGAAGTCTAGAAAAAATAATGGCAAGTAAACATTCAGGTGTTCAATTATGATAAAGTTGATTCAAAAAATAACACGAGAAGACATACTGTCATGTCTCCATTAAGCTCAAACATGTATTTTCTTTCCCATCTCGTTAAATTGCCTTCCCTCTGCTTCAACTTCTCTTTTGCTTAGTTGCTACTATTAACATGAGCAGATACAACCACTCACCTAGCGTGCCGCTACTGGAAATGGCTACATGATACTGAGACGCTACCTAGAGTCCACTGATGTCCAACAGACAAACATGTTCAAAGTCATATAATCACAGAAATCATATGACAAAATGGGGATGCATTATGAACAGTGTATTTTTGTAATGCAGTATAGATTTGTATTGCAGAAGTCATGTTCTTTGCAAGCTCTCATGGGCTACAGAGAATGAGGTGCTGGGCCTGAAGACCAAGGGTCAAACTAGATACCTCTCTGTTTACTCTCTGTTTTCAAGTTATCCGTCCGTCTGTCCATCCATACATCCATATGCACGTCCATCCGTCTGATTCTTGCGAACATGTTATCTCAAGAACACCGTAAGGAAATTTCTTCAAATTTGGTACAAACATCCATTTGGACCTTAAGAGGAACTGATGAGATTGATTTTGGTGGTCAAAGATCAAAAGACAACATCACTGTGACCTGAGTCTGTGAGTCTGTCCCATTCTCATGTACTTAATATCTCAGGAACACCTGGAGGGAATTTCTTCAAATTTGGCACAAATGTCCACCTGGACTCAAGGATGAACCGACTAGATTTGGGTGGTCAAAGGTCACTGTGACCTCACTAAACACATTTTTAGCCATATCTCGAAAATTCATACGCTGATTATAACAAAATTGCATGCAAATGTCGAACAAGATAAAATGATGACATGATGATATTTTATATCCAAAAGGTCAACTTCACTGTGACATCATCATGATCATCTCTCTGTCGGTGCTCTGCACTCCTCTGTAAAAAATAGTATGTTAGTGAAGACAACATGTTACTTACTGGAAATTATTCACTGAAATCATAAATGTGTAGTGATGACTTCCTTTTTGTCAAAAAATACATGTAATACCTTTTATTAAATTCTTTCAAAGTCTTCACTACATACATTATGTGTCTGGACAGACATGGATGTAAACAGCAACTTGAGTGGTTGCCAGAGGCATACAACTGCAAGGCGGTAATTCAAGTTTTTACTCCAGACACACATCAATCACGTGCAAGAAGAGTGGGATATAGGTTTTTTTTTTTTTAAACTTGATCCAGCTTTTGATTTAGATTCATTCTCAAATTTTTGAATTGAAATTGTGACACCCCTAGTACCAACCCAAAGAAAGCCAAAAATATCCTATAGCGTTAAAAGAGGATGAGTTTTATGTCTGGTATTCCTAGCAGTGACCTAGAACTATTGCTGGTAATGTAGTACTGTACTCAGTGACAACAGCTGCCTAGATCCAGTATTAGTCTTTAGTCAAACTGTGCGCAAATTTACCGTGAGTTAAAAAAAAAAAAGAAGACAAGCACAGACAAGCAGAGCTTTTTCGGTGTGTAATTTTCAAAGTGGGGTTGAAGATATTGACTTCATATTCACAGCATCAAGTCGGACATTTAGAATCTATTGAAAGCTACAACAAGGGTATGACATAGGTGATGGCAGAAGTGAGGTTCCCTGTATTATTTGTTGCTAGGACAGTGATTAAACGTGATTTATTTACTGCTTCCCTGTTTCCAGACAGGTTGTTTTGTGTCAGCTGCACTATCAAATGACACAGTTTGAATTATTATGTAAGCATATCTCTGCTCAAAGTGTCAAAGGATTGCTTTTTTTTTTATTTACAAACAACAAAAACAGAGGTCTGTGATTGTGTTTGTCTCTCTCTCTCTCTGTTATGTACTCTCCTCCTTTGATTGTCTTTTTTCTCAGCTCAGTCAGTTTTCCTCTCACTCTTTGCTTTGCCCTCCTATGCCACCTGTCATTGTTGAGACTACTGCTGTGCGTATCTTGTCAGGTGTTGGATATTATTTATGACCTTGTCTTGTGTCCCGACTGTGAAACGCCTGATAAAACATCTATATCTGCCACAATTACTAAATCTGTGGGCTCTCTTCTTCACCTGCCTGTAAATCACTGTGTGTTTAAAGGGACAGTTCACCCATAAATAAAAAATACATATTTTTCATCTTCCCTGTAGTGCTATTTGTCCATTTGATTGTTTTGGTGTGAGCTGCGGAGTTGGAGATGTTGTCCATAAACTGTCTGCCTTCCCTTGAATATACTGAAGGTAGATGGTACTCTGCTTGTGGTGCTCAAAACAACAAAGTAAAACATTTGAAAAACTCAACACCAGTGTCTCTTTCCAGAAATCATGACCTGGTCACCCAAGATTATCCACAGACCTTGTTGTGAGCAGTTGTAGGTCACTAGAGATGGGCAGATGAAGTCTTATGAGGCTTTGTGGCTTTCTTTCTATTTTCCTGAAAAAGATTTGAAGCTTTGGGTCTTCAGTTACATCTGGTAGTTTGTAGAAGTTTCAGTAGCCCCTCAGAATTGGGGCCAAAGCACCACCACACCTTGTTTATATCAATAGTTCTTGTCTTACATGTGTGCAACAAAAGTCCAAGATGCCTGCATTATATTAAATCTGTAGGTCTTTACTTTTAATCAGAAGTTCTGCATTAAAGATGTTATTGTGCAACATGGCACAGTAAAATAATTATGTGTTTTTCAAAAAGAAAAGATAGATATAAGACAGATATAAAATATTTTTTCTGAGACGAAACATTCATGTACCGGTGTAGTTTAGTCCAAGTCCCGCTGTGGGCTCATGTTTTTAAATTTCATGGTTAATATTTGTTTGACGCTGCATGTGAATTGCAATTTAACAAGACTGAAGAGTGATATTTGTTAAATTAGCCTATTACTTTTATTACATCATTACTTGATATCACAAAGAAATATTCTAAGAAATAAGTCTTTCTAATGTAGCCTACATTGCCACATTTCTCAATCATAAACCTATGTGACACCTACATAGTATAAAACTTTTAAAACTGTCAAACTGAAAGAAGTGCTGTCGAAGCTTCAGATGTCATCAGTCACATGATATACTACATTCAACACAAACTTCAGACACAATGTATTGGAAGAGTGAGTTTCACAGAAGTGAAACAAGCTTCAGAGCTTTGATATCATCCGCCCATCTCTAGTAGGAAGCATTTTCTTTCTACAACCTTCCCCGCCGAACGAATCACCATGCAGAAGAAATGTGCAAATACTCACGGACAAGAGGATCATGCTCATGACGACAAGGGATGGAAACAGTTATGGCGTCCTCAGCTAAGCTGTGTAACTGGGCCATAATTTCTGGAATGAGATATTGCTTTTCAAATTCATTTTCATTCATTTTTTAATTTTTTTTAATTTTGTGCTTTGAGTACAACAAGCTTCAAACCAGTTCCATTTTATTTGAAAGAAGGCAGACGTCTCTACAGCTGATATCTCCAAAAATCTGCAACTCGCACCAAAACAGTTTGGATGAATTAATAGTACTACAGGTAAGAGGAAGAATATGTATTTTTAATTTTGGGGTGAACTGACCCTTAAGTTTGTAAACACAAGGTAGTGGCTTGTGTCTTTTCAGTTCCCAAAAGTGCAGTCCATGTGAGCTAAATGTTCAGGTATTGATCCTTCAGGCCCTCAGTTTTAGGGGACACCCAGGGATGGAGGAGAGGATCTTGCTGAGTTCAGAGCGAAACTGCCTGGTGACTAAAGTGTAGATGAGGGGATCCACCGCAGCCTGCACACAGGTCAGCACCAGAGCTGATGTCTCCAGCTCCATCAGCAGCTGTGGGGAACAAAGGAGGCAACTTAGGATATTGCAATGACGCAGAATATCTTTTCAAAATGTTTCTGAAAGACAGTACAGATGATCTAGGGCCTGAGTTCATGATTAATCGCATCAATAATCCAAAACCCTGACAGATTTAGTTCATTCAAAAATCATAATTACAATTAAAATGACTCTATTGTCATGGCATGGTCATGTTGGACCTTAAAACAAACTCTGAGGGAGTCAAAGGCTTCGGCATCAGGCTTTAAAAGAGAGCGCCGTGGAGTTTTTTGTGATTTTGGAGTGTACATGTATCCCTATCCAAAGAACACCTCAAACAAACTCGATTTGAGTCCAGGAAGTGCTCCAAAGCAAACGTTCTTTGACATTCAGTTTATAATTTAAAACATAGTGAAGCAACAAATCTTCACATTTTTGAAATTGGAACCAGTGAATGTTTGATTTTCTTTATGATAAATTACTTAATTTATGGCAAAGGTGTTGATGAATAATTGATAAATTAACTACAAATATTAGATATTAAAACTTAACTTAAAAACTTAAAATGTTCACTTGTTGTGTTTAGTTTGGTTTCTGCGGTACTATTTTGAGGCTGTAGTTTTGTTGTATGAGACAGAATTATTTGGAAAGGTGTTCCTAATATTTTGTACAGCTCTAGTGGAGAACAGATTTTTAGAAACATCACAAATTAAAGGGACTAGTCACCCTAAAAATAAAAAATACAAATTTTATATAGTGCCATTTATCCATCTATCATGTTTTAGTGTAAGTTGCTGAGTTTTGGCGATATTAGCTGACATTTGCCTTCTCTCCAGAATAATGGAACTAGATGGCACTCAGCATGTGGTGCTCAGAGCACCAAAAAATACTTTAAAAAAAACTCAACAGTCTTTTTTACAGAAATCATGACTCAGTTACTCAAGATAATCCACAGACCTTGTTGTGAGTTGCTGACTTGCAGGAATTACTGTCTTTCTGTAAATATATTTGATTGATTTTCAAAATACAAAAGTAGGAGATTTCTGTCAAAACCAAAGACAGAAAATAGTTCCTACATGAAACTGCTCACACACTTAGTTTTTGGCACTTTGAGCACCACGAGCTGAGTGCCATCTAGTGCCATCATATTCAGGGGAAGGCAAACATTGAGTCCTGTGGCCAATATCTCCAAAACTCGCAAATGCAACTCACAGGGAAACTACGTATATAGATAAGTAGCACTACAGCTAAGAGGAAAAATACGTTTTTTTGATTTTAGGGTGAAGTGTCCCTTTAAACTAGGACTGTCATCACATTGTACAGGGTTTGCATATTTTAGTATTGTATGGTCAATTAAAGTAATAGCCTTCCTGCTGCAACAATTATTTTCATCATCAATTAATGTTGATCATTTTATGGATTAATCAATTAGTTGTTTGGTCCATAAAATGTCAGAAAATGCTGAGAAATGTTGATCACTATTTTCCAAAGCCCAAGAAAGCCCAAAAAAGATATTCTGTTTACTGTGACAGAGAACTAAAGAGAAACGATCGGTTAAGTATCAAAATAGTTGGCAGTTAGTTGACAGCTAATCGAATAATTTACTTGCTGTAGCTCTTAATAGCCGGCTGGGGGGGAAAAAACCTGCTCCACTCACTTTGTCTGTGTCCTGCCATGAGATGAAGTTCATTAACAGAATGACCACCATTGGCAGCCAGAACAGCGTGAAAGCAATGATAATGTAGCCAAACCGCTGGGCCACTTTCCCCTCCATCTGTTTCTTCCCCCGCTCCCTGGCCCCAGGTGTCAGGAGACACACTGCCCCAACTATCTCCGGGGGTCTTCCGGGGGCGCATCCTGTGGACGAGCCCGCACATGGAGCACCTGCCTCGGCGACCAAGAGCACGGTCCTGCGGGGAGGCATTGGAGCTGTCCGTGGTGCCGAAGACGGGACACTCAGCCAGTCCCACACGTGTCCGGACACCGTCGACCGCAGCTGGACCCCTCGGTTAAAAACTTTCTTTCGGTGCTTTCTCACAACTTTAAATATCCTCACATAGTGGACAACGATCACAGTCAGAGACAGTCCCCACACTGGGACCAGCACGTAGGGTCCAAATGGATCCCAGTATGGATGCTCATTGGTGTGCGGACGGCAGAGCATGTAGAAAAGCGCTTCTTTGGCTAGAGTCAGAGAGATGACAGCCAGGATGAGGCCGCACGCCCAGATGGACAGGATCCAGACACGGACCCTCGCCTTCCGCCTCTCGGTCTGGAAAGGGAACGCGATGGCTTGGAATCGCTCCACGCTGATGCTGACCAGCGTGAGCAGCTGGACGCAGCTGCACAGGGCGTAGGTGAACTGCTGCAGGGTGCACACGGGCACCGACACCTGGCTGTCCTTCCCATAGCGCAGGAAGGAGAAGAGCAGCAGCGGCGTGTCCACGGAGCACTTCAGGAGGTCACTGGCGGCCAAGCTGACCAGCAGCGCGTTGTTACTGGTCTGAAGGCTCTTGGTCCTGAAAACAACCCAACAAACCCACAAGTTCCCGGGTGAACCTAAAACTAATGTTAAAGTTAGGACTGTGCAGTTGAATATGAAAAACATCGTATCCATCAGAGTCTCATTGTGCGCGGTTGTTTGGTTCCAGAAAGTCTGCGCGTCCATGATTTCACTTTCCTTTCATAAAGCCTTTACATGTGAGACATCTTCCGTCTCCTGGTTATTGTCCACATCAGAGCGCGATGGAACCGTTCACCTCTGCCGCATAATGATGATTTAAATTGGTGACATAAAGCTACAGATGGTCAAAATGAGCCGAAGTGGGCCACTATAATTTATTCAAGGGTGTCTGCCTTTTGTGGTGGCCAGTGCTGATTGGGTGAATGGTAGGTAGCGGTTGATTAGGCTGTAATCAGGAGCATGTGGAGTTGTTTGACCTTGTTGCGCCCTGCTGAGGAGATTACATGAAGTAAATTGTGCAGTTTGGCCCTCCTTCTCCACTTTCCTCTCTAAACACCAGATTAGATTAATGGTGACTGATGTGGATGCATTTTATACTAATAAGAACATATATTCCCACACAGTGTGTTAATATTAAAACTGCAGGATTGCAGAATGCAGGATTTTACTATAAAACGACTGTAACTCTTTATTTGAATGCGTGTGCCAAAGACTGCCATTACACTGTCATAACCATGTCATGACACCCATCATGAACATCGAGGAATCTTTATGAATGTTTATGACTGTTGTCATTATGTGTCATTCGGTCAGGTATGTCATTTTTAATGCCAAGTTGACATTGCTTGAGAGGTCTTTAGCTAATGACAACTTTCCATGATCAAACTTTAACACAATGCTTAGCTTTATGTAGTGACATATCATTGAACTGTTGTATGTGGTTGGTTTTGACACTGGCCCTAAGAACACCATTATAAGAGTGTCATGAAAACAAGTTGTCACTCAATGTCATTGTTGCCCAGGTTATGGAGACTCAGACACCTTTTTTTTTTTTTTTTTATGCCGACAAATACTTTTCAAGTCCATGTGTAAAAACTGAGAAGCTGTCCAAATACAGATCCAAACAGCAGACAGACTACAAGAAGCTCAGTCCTGTCAGTGAGAGTGAGTACAAGGCAAACTGTGTAGTTTGCCAGAGAGTATTTTCTGTTGCCTATTTTGGACTGTCCAACCTGGAACAAGCACAAGGGTAGAGGCCTAGAGTAGACTTATTTTGACAGAACAAACATTTTGCCTGATGTCTATGATCTGATGTTTCAATCCTTAAGAGAACTATTGCAACTGTGCTTAATTATTCTTTATTTCCTCTACATTAATGTTTATAGTAGCAGAACAAATTTATGAATGAGAAGCAAAAACTGGTGCATGAAAATTCACCAGAATGCAGCAAATAAAATGTTTGACATAAAAAAAAAAAATCCAGACCCCCTGCTTAATTTGCGTCACCGCACCTGGGGTCACTGACGAATTGTCCCCTATTTTTCCACACTGTAGGTGGCAACTCTACCCAAGAGCCAAACCCAACAAGAAAACCAACTTGGTACTGTGTCCCCTGTCATCAAACACTGTTGAATCATAGTCAGATCACTGCCTTGGTTAATGTCAAGTTTTCATAACAACGACCTCTCAAACAATGTCAACTTCACATGAAAAATGACTATTGACTGAATAACACTTAATGAAAACAGTCATAAAGACTCCTTCAAGCTATAAAGGTGTGGATGGATGAAAACAGATACAAAATACGGAACAAATTGAATGTTTCTCCTTATCTGGACGCTCCTTTTTATCAGCTAGCTCCATATTGTTACAGAGCATATCTGTTACCAGTTATTGTGAGTCTCAAAAAAGTTAATTTTCTCCTGATCTGACTCTTTGAAAAATACAATTTTAGTGTCAAAATGTTCAGAAGATGTGTGGCTTGTGAAAAATGGGTCCAACCAATATATATTTTTGTTACTATAGAAAGGCTAAGTCTCACCCCTTCTGGTGTGTCCCATGGGACTTTACTTTGGAACTGGCATTGCACAATTCAAACAGGATCAACAAATTATTTTGTTTCTTGCCACCGACTACAGTTCATATTTTTTCCTATGGCGGTCCACTGGAGGGGCGTGATTTTGCCTCTCTACAGGGCGAAATAATCTGTTACTGTTGCTTCTCCCAATGTATTGAAGAGACTAAGAACCTGCTGCTGGACCACCAACAAATCCTGCATGATATACATTAAAAAATAAATAAATAAAGGATAGTGTGACATCATGTGAATGTGGAGAGCCATAAAAGAAAAGGGCTTTAAAACACATGCTCTATAGTGGTAGTTTATTAGAAAAGAAATTGTTAGACTGGAAGTGCAGACATTTGTACCAAAGTCCTGCTTCATTCATTCGTTCATTTCTTGCAGAAGACGCTCAGACACTGGACTTAGTGCAAACATTCTGACTAGGAAACAGCATCATCGGTCCTGATTAACAGTATGTACCAGTCAGTGCTTCAGCAGTTCTTCCATGTAAATAGCATTCATACGATAAGCTGCCATCCAGTTGTGGGCTACGCTGTAGTAGTAGTTTTGGTACCCTTGCTCTTGGAAAGGAGACATGGAGGTGTAGTAGTCATTCCAGGCTCTGTAGCTGGCTCTCCAGTAACTTTCAGCGCTCCACTCGTCCTCTTCTTCATCATAATCATCCTGTTCTCCTTCATTCCTTTCCGTCCATTTTTGCTCTCGATTCCTCTTCTCTGAAATCTTGTTGGTCCGTTTCCCAATCTTTTTCTGTAATCTTGATCTTGATCTTGATTCGTTTCTGCCGGTCTGTGCTGGAGCCGTCTGATTGGGTCGCCTGCTCGATTTATCGACTGGTACAGATTCATAGTTCTGGGGCTGAAACAAATCTCTACCATTTGATGCATAGGCTGTCTGGGGATATATTTCACAGGCAGAAGCTTTGGATTTGGTGGTCTCTGACTTGGGCTGAGGCACACTGGGTGTTTGTCTAACTTCAGTCTGAGGCTTAGTGACTGCTCTGTATTCACCATCATCCTCGTCAGATTGTGAGCTTGACGAACCAGAGATCGACCTTGGACGTGAAAAGTCAGATTTCCACCGTCTTCCACGTTGTGTCAAACTTTGAGCTCCTTCATCATCATAAAGTATGACAGACTCTTCATGTCCATTCTGCTCATTGGGGCCACCGTCCTCTCGACCTCTGAACTCCCTGATCACCTCCACTGATCTCCCCAGCCCTGTGTTAATGAAGCTCTCGAAGTCCCGCTCAGCCTCCTCAAAGGTCACAAACCTCGACCTGCAGCTCTTGAATGAGCTGAGAGGAGGGATCTTTGGCAGAGCATCTTGCAGCTCTTTCCTGGTCTGCGCCACCTGAGGAGGACTCTGTGGACGCGCGTCCTTTGCAGGAGACACGTTTCTAGTATTCCCTTTATTGTGTGCTCCCAGTCTGGGTGCTGGATGGGTCTTCTCTGGCTTCTTTTGACCGCTGTGCTCTGGAGGTTGACTGGTGACTGGCTTGGCCTGCCTCTTTTTGTCTGTCCTGGAGGAGGACTGAAATAAGGGGCCTGGAGTGGAAGCCTCAGTGCAGACATCCCAGTCACACGGCTCGTCCATCAACCCAGGCTCTATGACGGCTACAAAGGACAGAAGACAGATGAGACTTGGAATTACTTTTCCACATTTAAACAAAGCCTTTAATTTAAGGGACCAGTGGCATCTAGTGGTGAGCTTGCAGATTGCAACCAACTCCCCTCACTCTTCCCATCCACACATGTAGGCAGAGCTGGTTCAGATTATTGTGAAATGTGGTCAGTTACTAATTACAAATTACATGGTATTATTTAAATTAGTAACTTAATCCACTGGATTACAAAAAATGCAATCTAATATGAATGAATTACTTCAAAATCACACATTGTAAATATTGCACTTTATACTAAAAATAGACTGTGCCACAAACACTTTTTCTCTTATCTCAAATAATTTTCAATGCAAATAAAATGTATTTTTTACATAAGTTTCTTTTTTCTCCTGCCAGGTTAATCTGTCACAAAGTGGAGCATTTACTCTGTACGTCAAACCCACTTTTTGGTACTGGTTGTCATTAAAAAGAATTCATAGTATTGAAATGGCCATACATTAAAGACAATCAAAAATGTAATCCAATAATCCTTGATAATGTAACTAATTACATATTTTTAACATAATCTGGACTGATTATAGTTACGTATTTTTTGTAATATGATTATGTAATCCCAATTACATATAATCCATTAATATTTGACCAGGCCTGTAGGAGAACGCATGGTGGCCACAAAACTAAAAAAAAATGCAAAGGGCAGTATCTAGAGCCAGTGTTTGCTTTGTCCATTCTGGGCAAAATGAACTTCTCATTCTGAGGTAACAAAAATAATGATTCTTATTTTGAAGTGAGTACATATTAATGAAAACATATCCATGAATATTACATTTAATTTCTAACAAATTCTGCCAATAAATCCCCCTAAAATTTTACACACTGTTACTTAAATGTTTAAAAGAGGAAAAGTTACATGCAGCATGTTAAACTCACATGGCAACGCAGACAAACTCAGGCCGCACTTTTGAGCAATTGCCATCATCTTGTTCTCCTCCTCACCATGGCAACAGTAGGTCACAGCCAGTCCCTGAGTGCCTGCAAATAAAATGTAATCCTGATGAGAATCCATTCAAATAACAGGAAGGGATAAAAGGAGGGTGTGTGTGTGTGTGTGTTGTGCATCCAGGGATGGCAAGTGCGTGTGCACACATACACACACACAGTGTGTGTGCAAGCTAAGATTGAATTACTTTCTGTTTCCGAGACAACACACAAGTTAAGGCAAGATAATTATAATTAAATGCAGATGATTAGGAACCTATTGACCTTGCTGGGTGGGTCAAACCTGCTAATACTCCTGAGGCTCGAGCTAATCTTCAAAATGGTGTTTAATGCAGTCAGGAAGAAGCAGGAAATGCTCACTGCTGCTCAAGCAAATCAAGTCTAATTTAGAGCAACAGAGCTGGTGAAACAAACAGTTTTTCTACAAATAATATACCACCAGGAGAGAAAGTGATTTCTGTGTGGACTGCAACAACAAAAATGGGCTGTATTTGTTGGTATAAGACTGGCATTTTTGAAATACAGCCATTCTTGAAACATGCTTTCTGAATCAGAATGAAATTACAAACAAAACAAAGCTTTTCCTCTTCATCTTCTCTTTTAACTCTAAGCAAACATTACATTTAAGCTATTTTAGTTAGTTTGCTGGTTTCTGCTCTAACCAAACAGTATTGAGACTAACCAAAGCGGCCAGCCCGTCCGATTCTGTGCATATACGTCTCCCAGTCCTGCGGCACATCAAGGTTTATCACCAAGTTCACTTTGTCTGCATCTATACCTCTGGATGTCTGACGGGAAGGAGATGACAGAGAAGAAACGACATCCTGGTCAGAAGCAGAGTATAACACTTACAAGAGATGCATAAAGACAAGAGCATGAGTGATGGGTGACATATGGAGTATGTGTGTCTCACCAGGTCAGTTGAGATGAGCACCCTGCACTGGTACTGCTTCAGTTTTGACATGGCCTCCAGTCTCTGGTCCTGACTCAGTCCACCTGTACAGGTCATCACACACAGTCACATCAGATCACATCAACTGAAATCAACTCTGTCAATCAACTCTGCTTAGACAGACAGCCTCTTTTTCACAAAAGGGAAAACACAGCAGTTTAAATCACAGCAATTAATGCTTCAATATTATTTGAAATGATTTTTTTGCCAAGTCTATGAGATGTCAAAAATAAAAAACACAACTGTATGATAAAGATAGGACACGCACATCCCTGAGGCCCACTGGGTTGGGTGCTGGATCACAAAGTATCAAATGTGAAAAAGGAAAGAAGGGATCTGCACACCAAAAGAGCTCCTGTATGCAACTTTATTAGCGTGACGTTTCGAGCTAGATGCTCTTTCTCAGAAGGAAGGAAGGAAGGAATGATTAGCAGTCTGAGGAAGAGCATCTAGCTCGAAACATCACGCTAATAAAATTGCATACGGGAGCTCTTTTGGTGTGCGGACCGCTTCTTTCCTTTTTCATATGAAAACACAACTGGCCAACAGTGAAAATACCCAAAATCATAATCATACATAAGACAAGAAACTGAAGATAATGTAACCATCAAATGTTTGATGTTTTTACTGTTAAAATTACCTAAACTCCTATTCAGTTATCCAAACTACTATCATTACACTTTCAGCTGATGTCTTGCATTTGCCATTTGTCTTACTATTACTACAACAGCAAGGAAATTTGACTTCACATCCATGAAAACAAACAAAACCTTGCACATACGTCCAGTCCTATATCAAACCTCCTCAACTGTGGCCTGTACTATGAAAGAAGTTCAACACAGCCGGGCTTTCTTCACATAAGCTGGCTCAACAAAACTCAGATCAGAGATAACATGTATCAAAACGGTGGTTATCAACTTGCTTTGCTAACCAAGGCTTTCTTCTTCAGGCTCTGTGCGCGCTCACATAAAAAGGGACGTTTGGTGTGTCATTTGACTGCACGTGAGCTTAAATCAAGATGAACAGTTTGTTATAATGGAGAGCTGTGGCGAATATTAAAAGATATTACAGCATAAAGCATTTGTTGCTGCAAATACAACAAGAGGGGAATAATGGCAGAAAACTACAAATCAACTTGAGCTCTTAACACCTGCCATTTACTTCTAACTTGACAACTGCACAGGAATCTTTAAACTTGATAGAGCAGATTTAAACATGATGGTCAGCCTCACCCTGTCTCATAATGAAGGGCATGTGCAAATCACTTAATTTAGACAAATCACAGTAAAATGAATGTTACTGATTGACTATTTCCCCCGATAAATAGGACTGACTGTGTGTGTAAAATTTTAAGTGTTAATATGACCTGAAACAATCAGGAGAAATGGTTCTGCATCAGAATTTTATCTCAAACTGATTTTTAAAAAATATTTTTAATTCCATTCTCATGTACAACACTGAAGTCAGTGGAAATGCAGCACCTTTAGTCATCAGTTTGTCACTTAGGGAGCAACCAATCTTCAAAAATTACAGACATCTCCACATGGTCTAGATGAAATACACAAATTCGCTGAATTTGGTCTCAACTGAATTTTTGACACTATTTTGAAATCTGCCTTTACATGCAGCTCTGTTGATTGCCTAAGTCGTAGAGTGAAGCCATCTACGGTTTCTCACTTGACAGGTGGGTCATGACCTACCCTTGATGATGCAGAAAAAAATATAATGTCTACTCAGACACTGTGCAGTGTTATTGGAGACACATGAGTTCAAGGTTTGGGGATAATTTTGGTCCAGACAGTTCTGCTGATGGACCCTCCTGTATTTCACAGTCACTGCTCTTCTGAGTGCCCTCTCACCTGAGATACAAACAGCAGGTAATCCTTTGGAGGACAGGATATCTGCCAGGTGCTGAGCCCTGTGGGAGAAATCCAGAGCAACAGTATTTAAGAAACTGTTTCTTACAGATATGTAATCAATTTTCAAATCTAATATAAGTTCAGTACCAATTCAACGTCATAAAAAGAGCAAATACACAACCAGTTTTTTTTTTTCTTGGTGCTAAAGATATTCAAGAGCACCCATGATCACACAGGTAAACATTTGAAACCGTGCATTACCTTGTGTGCAGGTTGGAGAACACCAGGGCCTGGTTGAACGGGATTTTACTGAAAAGCTCCAGCAGGTGCTGCACCTTCTCCTCGAAAACCCTGTGAGGCAAAGGATGGGACTGCACCAGCTTGTAATACTGCTTCAGACCTGGCAGGGGGCGCACAAGGAACACACACATGGGAAATATGAAGACCAGCAGCAAAATTGACAAACAGTTTAACACCTGTGTTATGTTAGGGGACAAACAAATTGATTCAAAATTCAGAGAGCTTCTGATGTATACACAGTCACTGTGAATGTCAAGATTTGTTTTCTTTAACTCTGAAGAAGCAATTTTCCACCCTTCACTTTGTACACAATGAAAAACATCTGTTAAAAATAAATACAAAGTAAACGCAAAGCCTATATTTCAGTCAAAGAGATGACTGTTCAGAGCCGACCTGATGTTACTCTTTGTTAACCGTCAATCATCTCAGACCCTCCAGAAGAAATAACATTTTCTTCCAGGAAATAACCTCTTAAAACATGTCACATTACAAACGTTATCCAGTCCATATTAGCATATTCTGTTAGCCAAGACAGCAGTTATCTGTTGACACTGTGAGGCTTATATACGAGACATAGCTGATGGGTCGAGTAATATGCCTGATATAAAGTAATACTTTAAACCTTTTCCACTTCTTTCCTCTCTACCATAAATTTATTTACTTCATTTTTGGCGGGGACAGGGGAGTTTAAGGGGAAGATGGCAGATCAACAGTATATGCTACATAGAAGTGGTACACATCATCTGAAAGATGGGGACCTGAAGATTCATTTGAGATGCATCCCAGGACTGTGTGTCAAGTTTTACTTGTCATAAGTCTCATTAAGTCATTAAGTACTCAGGATGGTAATTCCCATTCTCTAACATGTCTCATAATTTGTTTTTGGGTTGATACCAAGTTTAACCATTTTTAGCTACTCGAAAATTAATACATATGGTAAAAAAAATCCCTCCAAAATACAATATTAAGACACCAAGACCCTAAGGAACATCATACAAAGATTCATGCTGTTATTTGATATCAAATCCTTTGACTCTTCAATTTCAATAACTGCATTTTTCATGACTGGATGGCAAGAAATTCTGTTCTGTGAATTGCCCAGAAACCTCCTCATAGGTGAAGTCACACATCTTCTGAATGCTCCAAGCCTCTAGTTTGCGGTTAAGAAGTTTCATGAGGTTGTGATTATTCTAGAGGCCACAATACGTCATTTTATACATTGAGGCCATTTTTTTTTAAATTGTCTCACTACAATGAAATCGCTACTATGCACACTAACATCATTACACATGAATACAACTAGTCTCGTTGAATTCAGGAGAGTCTCAGCTTTCCAGTCATACCCAATTTATGATACTCCAATACTGTTTAGGGAGCCCAGTATGCAGAAATATTCCAAGACATCAGTTTTATCCAAAACTGCATGGGATTAGCACAAAGTGGGCACGTCTGTAAAGGAAAGACTCATATTCAGACAATCTTGAGGTGAGACCTCAAGGGACCATTCTAAAAATTGCCACCATTTTTTCTCAGCAAGCTAGCAAGACATGTACCAATGGAATTGGTATGTCCTGTAGTTTTATATGATACCAGTATCTTTACTCGAACTTTAAAAGTGAGCCTGCTGCAGCCTCTTAGAGAGTAATTTTGGCCAGGGATGTGGACATCTCTGCGGGGTTGAACCCTTTAAATTATTTCCCCCCCTTACCTTTAAGGCCCATGTCACTGGGATTGAGTCTGACAAAAGTAGGCTCGCTCATGTAGCGAGTAAGGTGCTGAGCAAGGGATTCTGGGTAGGTGGCAGAGAGTGCGAGCATCTGTTTGTTCACAGGCAGAGAGGAAAAGATCCAGCTGGAGAAACAGAGCAGAGAAGAGGGAATTTCAGTGTGTGTGTTTTGTAAATGAGCTCAATTTATGTTACATTGTAAAAGATCTGTTAAGAAAGGCTTAAAGGGATAGTTACTGTATTGACTGCAGTAGATGTTGGTCGGCACACCCCCAGTTTGGGGGTGTCTCAGTGTAGGAAACAAGCATTGTACTGCTGAAGACAGGGTCAGCAGCGAAACATATTTTAGCCACATACTAAAGGAAATGTTATTGCATTTATAAAACACTTTTCTAGTCCATGAACCACTCAAAGTGCTTCACATTCACATGCCAATGGAACAGCCATCAGGGGCAATTTAGGGTTCAGTATTTTGCCCAAATACACTTCGACATGTGGACCAGAGAAGCCAGGGATTGAACCACCAATTTTCAAGTATATGCTAGATTTAGAATATTTTTACTGCTTTACTTTGCCATCAGACAGCCTTTTCACACAGGAAACTGACGTTATATAAGCTAAATATAACTCTCTCCAAACCAACTAGACTCCTTTACCTCACAGGAGTTGCTGATCTACTGTTGCCTCAATCTGTTCGTTTGTTTTGTTGTTTATTTAGAGCTTTTATAGGATCATTTGGATTCACCAAAGCCACACAAGACTGAGTCACTGACAGACAAAATTACTGATTTTGCCAATGAGTTTGTTTGATTTAGAGCAAGCGATTTTTGGCCTATATAATGGTGGTTTCTTGTTGGAAAAGGCTGTATGATGGCAAAGAAAAGCAGTGAAAATATTCTAAATATACATATAATATATCTTTAGGTGGGCCTTTTTTAACATGGCTAAAATATGTGTTGTTTGCTGACCCTGTCCACAGCAGTACATTGCTCACCTTCTGTGCTGGTACTGCTCTCTGCCTCTCCTGTGGGCTGTGGGCATGTTGACTGCCATCTACTGTCGGTAATACACTGACTATTGATAAGTACTTCTTATAACCCCACATCAAATAATCTGAATTATCCCTTTAAGTCTAAGTACTCTGGTTGAATAACACCACCAGCCTGCTGTTGTATCATGTAACTAATTAAATCTGAGTATGATTATCGATGTTTCTGTTCATCTCACTTGATCTGTTCCTGGAAGCTGCCCTCCTCCAGCAGCTTGTCTGCCTCATCCAGAACAAACAGTCGGATGCTGGCGGTGGACAACATGCCCAGCTCAATAAGCTGCTTGATACGACCTGTGGACATAACCAGGAACATATTGGTTACAAAACACAATAATAACAGCACAACACTTACATAAACAGGTAATGCCTCACCACTGGCCTCTTACCAGGTGAGCCCACAGCTATATGGCACTTCTTCAGATGCGGTTTGTCCTGACTCACAGGCCTGCCCCCGATAAAAACATGGCACTCAAGGCCCTCCATGGCACAGCCTATCGCCATGACGACTGAGTGGATCTGCACCGCTATCTCACGAGTAGGAGCCAAGACAAGAACCTGCAGGAGAACGGAAAACAGGGGCAGCTTGAGAACAAAGCTGGATGTCAAGAACCACTTCCATTTGATTGGGAGCAGATTAAAGACAGACAGGTGGTTCCCAATCAGTAAGACCCTACAGCTAATAAGATTACAGTGCAGTAGAATGCAGCTGGTTCATGACCATGACCAGATGTTCCTCTGCTTTATCAATAATAATAATATTAATATTAATAATCAATAATAATCTTCTTTCATTTACTCTCACTGAGCAGCTTAAACTCAGATTAAAAGACCTCCAAAACCAAAGTGTTTACCTGCCATCTGTTGTAAGTAAAACTGTAAAAAGTGGTACAAAGTTCAAAATAAAAGTATAAACCCAAGTTCCAATAAGTTGTGACGGTGTGTAAAATGTAAATAAAAACAGACAGCCATGTTTCACAAATCCTTTGATATATATATTTAATTGAATACAGTACAAAGAGAAGATATTTAATGTTCAGATTGATAAACTTCATTCTTTTTGTAAAAAAAATCCAGAATTTGATGCCTGCAACATTTTCTGAAAAAGGTGGGCCAGGGTCATGTTTACCACTGTGACACATCACCTTTTCCTTTAACAACATTCAGTCAGCATTTGGGAAATGAGGACACTAATTGTTGGAGTTTTGAAAGTGAAATGCTTCCTTCTAGTTTGATATACGACTTCAGGTACTCAACAGTCTGGGGTCTCTGTCATAGTTTGCGCTTCATAATGCTTTTTCAATGGGAGAGAGGTCTGGACTACAGGCAGGCCAATCTAGTACCCAAACTATTTTAACACAAAGCCACACTGTTGTAACACGTGCAGAATGTCTCTTGGAAGAGTTTCACTGAAATAAGCAGGGACATCCTTAAAAAAAAAAAGACATCTGGCTGACAGCATATGTTGCTCCAAAACATGTATGTCACTGTGCCAGTTATCCATACCATGGGCGCTAAGACAACCCCATACCATCACAGATGCTGGCTTTTGAACTTGTATTTAATTGAGTACAAGTCAAAAAATACTCACTGCATTCTGTTTTTATTGACATTTTTACACAACTGTGTCCCAATTTTTTTGGAACTGGGATTTCACTGACATACATCACTGACATTAAAAGAACAGGAAAGAAGCATTTCTCCACGACTCATCTTAATCTCCACTGGAGCTAAATCTGCTCACCTGAGTTGCAGGATTCTCCAGGACCAGAGAGTCCAGGGCGATGGTGCAGAACACGCATGTCTTCCCTGTGCCAGACTTGGCCTGTACAATCAAATCTGGAAAAAAAAAACAGATGAATAATCAACAACACTTGATTGGCAAGAATATTGATGCTTCACATCTAGAGTGCCTAATCTGCTGCACCAAATCACAGGCCTCCTGTCCACAGTTAAACTGTCTGACCAATCACGGGCATTTACTTCAAGTACACTTTGATTAACTGCACTCTGCGTCACAGTTGCAAACAGTAACTATATTTCAATATTAATGCTGTTTTTATTATTTTATAAATATATAATTTATATTATTATTATTTATGATGGAAAGTTTATATGAATTATGTGTTATTCCATTGATGAAAGTATTGTCAATAAATAGAGCTGATAACATGAAGCCAAACTGATTTCATCGACTTAACAAGCACAGCTTCTACACATTCATGTTCAGTAGGTGGAGGTGGTGCTATGCACCTCTGAAGCTGTTTTGCAGATCACCAATAAGCACAGAGAAGAAGAGGAGGGAGAGAAAGAAGAGCCAAGAAGAGCCATGCAGTTAGTTTTACAGTATCAAAGGAAAACAACACAGCATGTCTGATTCACCAGATTATGTTGAAGCATTTAATTTGAAAAGTATATTTGTGACGTTTTTTCATTTATTAACTACAAAAAAAGAACACGTGAAGAGTCAGAGCTGTTCTGTGTTTTTGTTGTAATAGTGATGTCAGTCAGGTTCAGTCAGAGATATGGAATATTAAAGCCTCCATTTTTGCTCAACACAGTTATGTTATTGGCTGTAAAAAAAAAAAAACCTATATCATAGATCTCTATTAAAGACTGTTATAAATTATAAAGGTCATCTTTCTCTATTTTTTGCCATTTTACAGACAAAACAATTAATTAATTAGTCAGGAAAATAATCTCCAGATTAAACAGCCCAGAACCCTAAGTTATTCAGAAGAATTTGAAAAAAAAAAACAAACAGGAAATATTCACAGTTACTAGATGGACTTGTTTGGCATTTCGACTTATAAAGTGAACACAAGATATTTAGTTTAATATCACTCCATCACAGAAAGACAAACAAGCAAATCCTTAAGACTGGAAGTAGGGAATATTATTAGAGCCAGACTGTTAGATCGTTCAGCTGATCACAGATATAGTAGTGTCGCGTCTGTGTTGTCTGATATGCACCAGCACGAATTGTTTTTGGTTTTTTTTGTTGTTGTTTTTTTGACAGAACATAATGCAAATTAATTTATTTTATTGTAACTTTTATTTCATATGCAGCATTTCATGAATATTTCATCCTTTCTCTTAAAAAAGATAGTTTGTGTTTATTAAAAATACCAGTGAAAGTTTACTGTTTCAATGCCTGATGTAATTTTTGGACAATAAAGCTTATTGTTAAACCGTAAAATAATCTGCCTAAACTTGCTACCAAAACTGACTCAGCTTTAGTAGTAAGTTTAATTTTATTCAGTAGTGGGAGGTGTAGTAGAGTCAGGTCAGGAGGAAGCAACCTGCAGGTGTCAGGAGCGCAGCAAGGAGCGCACATTAATCAGTTAATACACTATATGTTGGCCATATAATTTTATCAATGCCTGCGGTGCTTTTTGAGTTGAAATATTATTCATTGGTCCTATGGTGCAATAGAAACAGTCCTGAATTTGAACTTGCTGTATTCAGTCTGGAGCATAAATGCAGACATCACATATGCAGATCCAGTCAGCACACCTGATTCTGCTGCTATATTAATAACTAGACATCTATAAACCAACACTACCACTCTGTTTTGGACACACGCACACACATATAGACACACATGGACTGATTGTCCCACACAGACAGTTTGATGAACGCACCGAGTCCGCAGCGGCCCAGCGGGATGGCCTTCAGCTGGATCGGGGAGGGTTTCTGGAAGCCTGCGGCGGACAGTCCGTCCAGAACGGCCGGAGACAGCAGCAGGGAGCTGAACTCGATCCCCTCCGACAGAAGCACATCATCCGTCCGCTTTCTAGTTTCTATGTCGTGGGCAGCTTTCTTCATGGAGGCAGCCATGTTGACTGTTGACTGCCGCTGATCAACCGCTGCTGCTTTAAAGCGCGGTGGAGCTGCAGCAGCGGTCTCTGCCGCCCTCTGGTGACTCGGAGGGGAACTGCTCCGACCTGTCAATAAGATTGCATGAAAAGACTGAATTGTCTTGAGGATCATGGGGGATTAAAACCATATTCAGGATATTTAAAGCTGATTCGTCATTATTCATGCGTTTCTTCAACCTTTTGACAGAAAATCTGTATCATCTGCATATATTTTATTTTGTTTGTATCATAATGGACGCATCGGGCATTTATAAGAAATCATCCTTTACGATCATTTTGATTTTAGAAACAATAACAAGTATTGTTCATTGCTTTTGCAAAATTTGGCACATTTCAATTGCTTTGCTTCTTTTTTTATTTTGCATTTTGCGAAAACATCTTGGTCAGTGTAATCTGTATTGGGCAATATAACATTAGAATATGATAGCCCAGGAACTGCTTTGGAAAAAATCACTTTTAAAAAAAAGACAATTATTAGCTAGCTGATATTTCAGTCTTAAATTAATTTTACACTCACTGATAAGATACCAGAGGGCAGAAGACATGTCTCAGATTGTATACAACAGGTTTTTCACTTAAGTATTGATCATATCAATGTTAGAGAGGTTTCAGAAAATTTTGAGGCTACACCTACACCTTGCAGTCAATGAGTAATTTTTTTTTTTTTGCCCGAGTAGTGGGTGGAATTTGCAACTAACCTGACAATTTTGGTGAGTTTTCATTGTTCAGTTTTTGCTACACAAACACTTTTAGCTGAGAAAAATAATAATAAGAAAGACAATAATTAGAACAAAAGTCCGCAGCGAGCAACACTGTTTGGACCCCTAATTACAAGAATTTGTGAAACCAAGGTAAATTGTGTGGGTTCTGCATTGTCTTCTAGGGTGAACCTTAGTTATTTTAGTTTAATATTGTGTTCACACTCACTTCATAAAGAGACTAACAATACTAATAGTAATGTGAGAACAGTCTACAACATCAGTATACATTGAAAAGTGAACTAAAGTGTAAAATGTGTAAAAACAAAAAAGTGCAGAACACTGTAAACAATAGCCAGTATGTATCAATATAATAATAGGTGTGAAAAGTGCAAAACACTGCAAAAATACTTTTAAAAAAGCAGTGTAAACAGAGTCCACATTTATAGTTATGAAATTTAAAACATTCTTTAAAAAACAGTGCAAACATACAGAGTCTGTATGGTAGTGAAAATCATGAAACATATGTAAAAGTAGTGAAAAGTAGTGAGTCCACATGAATAGTTATGGAATGTGAAATGTATATAAAAACAGTACAAAACAGTGTCCACATGTATGGTTACGAAATGAAATGTATAAAGAAAATGGACTAAAAGGCAAGAAAGAAATAAGAGGACATATGATGACTTAGATTTATGCCAGCAAAAGGTGAATAGGGGTATCTTTAATTATATCTTATTTTTTAATAAACTGTAACTCTAAATACTTGAATATTCACCTATAGCATGAGAATTTATAGAGTGAGCATAGAGTGAATGCACAGTAATAGCAATTACTTTTCACTAGAGGTCACCATTTCCTCATGCACCATATGAGCATTAATAAACTAACCCCTTTATGCAAAGCAAGCAATGTGTTTCCCATGACTCCCATCAGTGGTCTGAACTAATTCACTTCCAGGCTGTCCATGTAATTCCCTGCTCAGTTTGTATCAGTGGAAAAACTCGTTTAGTGAGCAGGGAAATGTAGGTACATTTGTTTCCATCCCCTTATTTTCCTACCTTCTCTCAACACACTGTGGCAAGCAGCCAAAAAAGTAAAATCTGGGTCCTTGTTGAAAGGCACAGTTCTCATCCTAGCAGAGTACATCTCGAAGGAATAAGAGTGGCTTTGTTCTGCACCTTCTAATAGTTGACTGGGCTGCTATGGGGGAGGGGCTGCAACTCTATTGTACAGTCCCTTTGTGGAGGAATGCAGCTCTACAGATCAGATTGTTTGGCTTTCTCAGTGAATATTGGAATCAAGAAATCTGCAAGCAAGACTTAATACCCACAAAATATATTCCTGACGCTACAAGGTGCATTTGAGTGTGGCTAAGTTGTGGATTCAAGGTCAAGGTTTCAGGGAAACCATTGAAAGTTGTTCAACAGCTTTTTATTTTTGGTTGTGGTGAGGTGACGCCTCTTTCTGTTGTTGGAGACCTGCAATCTTGTCAGACAGGTTGTGCCACTCCAAAGACTAAACATGAGAATGACCAAATACCCAGCCTGATCAGGTTCCTCCTTGCATCTTCTACCAAGTTTCACTTATCCTGTGTTCAGTATGACTTGGCAAAGACCCATCCCACCCAACTGGAGGTTTACAGACGAGATGACCTGGCACACTACTTAAGGGAAACAACCTGCGTATTGTTATATCTGGTTTACAGTTTGTGGTCTGTAGTTTGAATCTGTTCAGTCAGGCCTATGGTAGCTATGAGTACAGGGATTTTTTCCCCTGCAACACATGACCAGTAGTCATGTGTCTGTTATGACCCACGGTCCCATCACATGCACAAATTTAATCAAGAACACAATTTAACTCATTGCAACCAAAAAATATTTTGTAAAAGCATGGATTCTAATTAGTTTAAGGAAGTTAAGATCATATGATAGAAAGGTTAGTTTCCTCTTTGGCTCTGTACTTCTTGACTATGATGGGCACAATTATAAGCTCAAACTCCATCAGCTTCCTTAAAGTAGTTGAGACAGAGCTGAGACTGGAGTGCAGAGACATAAATTAGATACTGTAATCATTAAACTGTGTTAAAGTCTAGGTAATGAGTTTTTTTTTTTTCAAAATATCTGCCATTACAGAGGGGCCTAGAAGCAGTCATTTGTTACAACAAATTTCATTATATTACATGTTTTTTCCTGCCGTGTTAATGTAGGTCTGCATGAACGCAGTATTTCAAATATTATGTGCACAGGATTTCAATTCATTGATGGTGAAACAGTTCCACTGGTAGAGAGATTACTCACATTCAGTGTGATTAAATCTCTTGTTTGAGCCTTCGAACATCACACCAGATCCCGTTATTTAATCCCTGACATGGTATAACACAAATTTAATGCATGTCACACTTTACATAAGTTATCATTGTATTTAATTTTGTAATGTCAGAGAATGAGACTTAAAATTATATTATATTATTTTAGATTTCAGTTGTTTTAGAGGCCAACTGGATTTTTGGCCAATAACGATATTGGGAAATTTAAAAAAAAAAAAAAATTTGATATCGATATATTAGCCGATACTGCAAGGATCCCACAGATGTGCTTATCAAACACTTGTGACAAAGATATGTCATGAAGGGAGGATATTTTACAGTTTAACAATAAACTTTAATGTCCAAAATGACACCAGGGCACTGAAACATTAAACAGTATTTTTTAATGATCATAGATAAATATAAATAAAATTCTGGTCTATAAAATCAAAATCTGCATTTTGCTCTGTCAAGAAAAGGGCTTTCATAGCGCATGTCGGACAAATATAATAAATATAGACAATACTGATATATCTGTTACAAACCAATATCCTATACATCTGCCAATCTCCACTAGTATAACCATATTTTATCTTAGTCTTTTTTCTTTTTTTTATTTGTATTATTTATCTATGAAGTTTAGACTATTCCTTTCTCACCTGGTGGGTGAATTATAGAGGCTGAATCACATAAGCATTAAGGTGCAACTCCACTGTTCTTACTGAGTGTGTAATGTAATTTTTGATAAATGTCAACTTTATGTTCCTGTATTTAGCCAGAGTCAATAAAAATATAAATACAGGTAAGAGTGGACGAAAAATGTTTTTTCAGCTTTAAATTAAGTTCTGCCTGACTGGAGTCCATAATAGTATTGCTCAACCTATCTGGCTTTGACATCTTATCCCCGCCTTTTCAGAATTGAACCAATCAAAACAGCGGATAGGTGGACCAGAATAGAAGGCCAGCCAATCACAGTGGTTTCTCTCTGCACAGATCATTATGAGCTGTAGACAATTTGTCTGATCGTTACAGTGTATCATGTTGGCTAAGGAGTTGCAGCGCGAATAATAGGTGTTAAATACGCCGGTTAATTTGGCAAAGTGCGTTTTTAGCTGCTTTGATCATTTTTTTCGGCTGCTGTGCGGGGAAATCGTCGGAGCTTTTAGGGCGCTCCGTGTTTTCAAAGGCCGGTATAGTCGCTGTCAGGACTACTGTTTTTGTTGATGTCATCCGCGGCAGCAGAGCTGTAGCGACCTTCAATTTCTAGGCAAGACCGGGATAAACAAAGACTCATTTTGGGGTGTTTTTTTTAGTCTCTACCTTGCTGTCTTTGTCAGCGACACGAGCACCGAGGATGGGACTTTTGGTGGCCTGTGTCCTGCTGTTATGTGTCTCCACTTTCACAGTCACCGGTATAGATTTCCAGCAGGGATCCAAACCCCTCGGACAGTCGGTTTTTGTGAGGCAGTCACACATTGAAGAGAAAGCTGCGAAAATCGTCAAGCGGTCTCTGCCTGCATGGCTACAGGCTGCATCACCAAACCACCGGATAAAACGGAGAAGCACCGATCAGGGCGACTCCTGCAAAGCTCTGCAAGGATATGAAACCAAGTTAAAGGACAACACCCACCGGGTAAGTTACCAACTGAGAGGTCCTGTTACTCTTTAACACGTCTGACAATTAAATGAGGCGAGAGAAGATGATGCGCAGGTGCTAAACAGGTGCACGAACAGGCCTAATCAGCTATTCAGTGTGCTTAAAAACCTAGCTACTGATGGGCTTGTTTTCCAATCAACTAGAAGCCCTGAAGCACACCGTAACAGTGAGATAGACCTAGATCCCTCAATTTGAACAAAAAAATAATTACAGCATCTTGTATCACTATAAAAATGACTTGTACGTTAATACTGGCTTTTCCTACACCTTTCCCCAGCCATAAAGGCACCTTCTTGAAGGGCTGGACAATATACCAGTATTATATGGATATCACGATATGGGACTAGACATTGTCTTAGATTTTGAGTATATTATATTGTAATATGGCATAAATTTTATCTATATATTTAAAGGTCGTATTTTTAGTTAAGTTATTATTTTACATACCAGACAGTTCTAGCTGTTCTTTGTCCTTACCCACCTAGTCATTATATTCACACTACTGATTATTTATCAGAAATCTCAGTGTGTTTATTATTTTGTAAAAGCACCAATAATCGTCCCTACAATATTGTCACACTAATGACAAATATCAATAATTGAGTTATTTGGTCAAAACTATTGTGTAATTTTATTTTGCCCATCAGTAGATGTATTTTCCTTCTTGTAAAACAAAAACCTGTTTTTAAAGCATTATGTAGAGTTTGTGCAGAGTTTAAGTTCTGGCTAATTATAAGTAACTATAAGAAAACAAAAACACACAACATAGCATATATTAAACCTGATTTAAGGAAAATAATCAAATATTCTTAAGATGCTGCTTGTAAATCTAACAAATAAAAACAATCTGCATTATGTTATGTTGAAAAGAAATATCGATCACTAATATCGATCGGACTCTTCTTGAAGCATCCTATATCATCAAAAAATGTCTTGCTGAGTCTAAGTTCTGGCTGTTCCTACATCTTTCCCCAGGCCTTAAACACAGCCTTTTACCTTTTTGTTAGCTGCCACTTTTGGACTGCCATGCCTTATTTTATATTTGCTACAGTGACATATCGTTTAGTGAAACAGCAGCAATGTCTATTTTTCTCATGCTTTAAGACAAGGGCCCAACCAATACCTGAGTTTTGGGGCCGATACCAGTGTTAGAGAATAAAAAAAAATTGATATCAATATATCAGGTGATTCTTTATACAGAATATAGAATATATACATAAACAGATTTTTTGCAATAACATTTCTTTTTCACTTTAACTTTAATGTATGCAAGACAAAAACAATGCAGAAATCCCTTTTATAAATTCAAATAATTAACCAGGGTCCTGTATGGTATCAGAGCTTTTTATATTGCGATATTTGATATATTGCAACATCCCTAATGAACCTGCAAAATTTGTTAACACTGTAATGTAATGGAGACAGGATATTTTCCAGTTTAACAATAAATTTAATTGTCTAAAATGATATCGGGGTACTGAAACAGAAATCTTTAACTGGTATTCTTAATAATTAAAAATAACTCTGAACAAAAAGCAAAAATAGTGCAAAATATATGTATATGTTAAACCTGAATTTAAAAAAAGGATTAAGTATACATAAAAGGCTGCCCATAAAGCTAACAAATAAAAACAATCTGTGTTTTCAGATAGATGCATATCAGGCAACATATGCTGCTGAAACTGATTTAGATACAGCTGTGAGAAACCAATATCAGTCCAATAATATCGGCCAGGCTCTGTGCTGTATAGTTGAGTAGGAGTATAATAACATATTGAATTGAAGTGAATGCTAGCTTTTGTCTTCTACTACTTCTGTGTGCAGATACATTTTAGTTTGGGACGATAATATTGGTCATCTGATATATTAGTTGGGTTCTACTTGCAGGGTCTAAGTTATGGCTTTTCCTGTCTTCTAGTGGCTGCAATGATATTTTGTCTTTTATGTTGCTGCAGTGAAATACAGTGTAGTGAAACAGCAACGCCTATTTTCCTCATACTTTAAGAGCTACACTGGCTCCACTGAAGCAGCGTTACCAGACCGGTTTACCTCTCAAACGCTCCACTAATGGCTCTGACCTATATCTGATTCCTCTCAAGGATGCAGCTGTATTATTCTGTATTTGAGGATCCCACTTTTCTCTGCCTTGCTGACAGTGAATCTGCATGAATGTTGACAGGGAAATTGGCCCAGGGGAATCCATCCATGTGACCAGCTGTGTGGTAGTTATTTTGTAATTAAAAGCGGTGTTTGTGTGGTAGTGAGAGCAGTTAGCAAGCAGGGAGTCTGTTACAGAGACTACATTACTTAGTTTTCACTTAAATCCTGGATAAGAGAGTAGGCTAAATTTGGTATCACCATGTGCAATGAATTTCACAGTTTTAGCACAGACGTAGAGGAAGCGCTCAAATAAATGCAGCTTATAAATTGTCTCGGGCTGCAAGCAACTGTGATATTGATTGTCTTTTATTTTCTTCATTAATCAATTAGTTGCTTGGTCTATAAAATGTCAGAAAATGGTGAAAAATCATGTTCTCAAATGTCTTGTTTTGTCCACAACCCAGACATCTTCAGTTTACTGCCATAGTGGTCTAAATAAACCAGAAATCACATTAAGAAGCTGGAAGCAGTGAATTAAAAAAAACTAATACTCAGATTAATCAATTGTCAAAATAATTGGTGATTAGTTTAATAGTTGACAACTAATCGATTAATTGTTGCAGCTCTGAAACTATCTTTGCAACCATGCAATGCTCTCCTCTAAACCTCTAAACAAACAGCAGGCTGACCTCAGCAGAGCCCTGACTGCTGCTTATTTGCCTAGCTCCTCATTGCCATGTGATCAACTTTGCATTGCAGTCTTTGTATACTTGGCCTCGGTAATCTAAAGTCGACAGAATTCCTGGAGGCTCAGCTTCTCGACATTTCCCTTGAGGTTACTGCTGCAGGTCCCACCGGCACTGAAGCTGCTTACAGCATGAGCTGCTGAAACAGTCCTGCCTTAAACAGTTAGTCAGCATTCATATAGTTGAAGAATAAGTGACCAATGAATGAGTTCTAGTAATCAACATTATTATATCAGGCAGTAACATCTCTCTGACAATGAAAGCAAAAGTGGACTAAATTCACCTGATTTGCACAACATTATTTCCGGAGTGAAACGTTGATTCTTGACCTCAGTTTGAATGTGGTATTCAGCAGTTGTTTTCAGAAGTCTGTGCTGAGAGCGTTTGGCTCTGAGCCTTGTGCTTCCTGAAAGGCTTGTCTGGCCTGATGAGTGGTGCTTCACTTTTTACACTTTGTCATCTCTGCTTGAACACATGGTGAAGGGCAAACATGGTGCCAGTCAAAGTAAAAATACACTTTGGAGGCAAAATGCACAAACGGCTTTAGACTGAGATTATCTTATTGTGTTGTCAGTTCATCTCTATCTTTCAGCGAGGCTCAAACAGCTGTTCCTCTCAACATTTGTTTATTATCATTCACCAGAGATGTGGACTGATGTGTTCAATGAAAACTCTACAAAATAAAAAAAAGACTTGCAATGTGACTTGGACTTTAACACCAGTGACTCATGATAGGGTTGGGCCAATGAACAATGCCACTCTCCATTGTGATGCCTAACAGCCATCAACCACTGAGCCCTCTCAGTCTCATCGTAACATCATGATTTAAAAAGCCAAATACAGGTAGATTTTCTGTTTGCTGAGAAAAATCTTACTACTGAAAGTGCAGTTAAAGCTTTGTGAGTAAAAAGCCGATAAGAGTAATTTATTGTCGTCAAATGCCAATTTGGTAGACATCGCCCAACTCTACTTTAAAGTGCTTGATACTGTCCCTCAATCCCAAAGATTAAAAAGTATGTTGTCTAAAAACTGTGCCAAAAAATCATTTCATTTCCTGTATCAACTTTTATCATTATCACTAATAATTCTCAGCAAGTCAACACTTATTCCCCAGATCCACTTTGTTTGAACAGCGTCCAATCAATTTGCAGGAAAGAACTTTGAAGAACGAATGCTGCGTTCCAGATAACATCGAAAGTTGAAATTTCCCACTTCCACCATCAAGGTGTTCCTGGTGCACGACACCAAACATTAACAAAACATAGCTAATCCTGAAAAAATGTGTGCACATAATTGAACCCTGAACCGCGCTGCCTCCTTGTATAAATAACACAGAGGAGAAAAAACAATGCATGAGG